>JANHGN010021255.1:0-24201 GCA_024605025.1 Megaceryle maxima | reverse complement strand
CCGCGGGGGGGCGCCCCCCCCGGCCCGGGGGGGGGGGGGGGGGGGGGGGGGGGGGGGGGGGGGGGCAGCGGCGGCGGGAGCCCGAGCCCGGGGGCTGGCGGCGGGGCGGAGGGCGGTCAGCCCCGCGCCCCCAGCCCACACCCACCCGGCCCCCGGGCGGTGACGGCCCCGCGGGGGCTTGACAGATCGGGGCGGGGGGCGTCCGGCGACTGCTAGGGTTGTGCCAGCATTGGCCGGGCGGGAGGGGCGGGGGTCGGGGCTGGGCAGCCCCCGCCGAGACGCTCCGCGGGGCGGAAAGAGCGCCCGGGGAGGGGGGGACGGGGGGGGCTCCGCCGGTGGAGGAGGGAGGAAAAAAAATGAAGCGAGCCGCTGCCTCCAAAATGAATCCCTGGATGAAGATCTCCCTCGGGAATGAGTGAGACTTGGCAGGTTTATTGATTTTATTTTATTTCGGGGGAACGGGCGGGTTATTCCTTGAAGTGGAAATTTAAGGCATTGCCGTGCTCGGCGGCACGGAGAAACCCCCCGGCGGACCAAAAATTTCGTAGATTTGGCGACTAGGGGTTGTTGGATTTTGTTGGTTGGGGCTCGCTCTTTTTTTTTTTTTTTTTTTTTTTTTTTAAAGTCTTTAGTAAATGTGCAAATAAAGAGCCGGGGAAGGAGGAGGAGGAGGCGGCTGGGGGTTAGTTTAGTCTTTGTGCTTTCTCGTTTCTCTCGCCCGCTCTTTGCTGGCCACTCTTCAGTTTATTACTGTGTCCAACTGTCTGCCGCTATATTGTAGTTCTTCTAAAAATAAGAGAGACGAATCCCCCGGTCCGGAACAATGTCAGTCAGTGGACTTCCAGACCATGCTTCGCCTTCAGTTAATCCAGCCACTGGATAAAATCCATATTGCTTTCAGTTCTTATTTCCCCCCTTAGCAATAAAGCAGAAAGCGACGACCCCAACAAAAGAACACACCGCCACAACTTCCCCAAAAACCCCCAAAAATAAAAAATTTTAAAAACAAGTTCAAAAAAAAGCAGGGAAAAAAAAAAAAAAAAAAAGAAATTAAAAAAAAAAAAAAAAAAAAAAAGAGAAAACCACCAGCCCCTCTTCAGACAGTAATTACAAACGGAGAGTTGCACTTACAAACTTCCAGCATTTTGCACCCAGAACAGTCCAGCCACTTTTCCTTTGTGTTTTTGTATATTCCATCCCCGACCCGCCGGGGTGGGTGGTTGCCGGTGGGTTATCTCCGCTGCCTCCGCCGAACGCTGCCGCCGCCGAGTGCCCGAGCTGCCCGTTGCCCCTCCGTGCGGTGCGGCTCGGAGCGGAGCGGCGCGGAGCGGTTCCGCGGTGCGGGGCGCTGCGGGGGCGGGAGGCGGGTGTCAGCGATAGCGCGGCCGGGGACGCGGCGCCGGGGAGGCCGGGGTGAGGCGCAGAGCCTCCCAGCGGCCGCGGAGGGGAGTCGGGCCGCCGCCGCTCCCCGGGAGATATTTGCATGGGAGGAAGCCAAGGAAATCCCCTTTCCCCTCCTCGGTCTGTACCTGGGTGCCGGGCCGGGGCGCGGGCGGGCGCTGCGCCGCCGGAGCAGCCTCCGAGGAGCGCAGCCTTCCGCTATCCCTCCTCCCCCGGCGACGAGACCTTCAGGCGAGTACGAGGGAGTTCTCTAATAAATCACGGCTCTGCGCTCCTCTACCAGCTGGATTTCTCTGGAACAGACGGTAGAAAAACAAGCAGTGCCTTCTAGGGCGCTCTTATGCACGGGACTAGCGCACGACACGAGGTCAGGCTTGGGATTTGGGAGCTCCGGGCTCTGACATGAGCGTCTTGGTTGTCGGGGGCAAGGCACGTAGCGCCTGCACTTTGGTTGCTCCCCAGGAAAGTCACAGCCTTGGTGCTCCTCTCGCCTGACTCCTCTGTTTAGAGCAGGAGTGGCCGACTGCGAGATCTGGCCCCTGGTACTGGCAGCCGTCAGGTTCTGCGCGTTGCTGTAGGTGAGCTCTGAAGGAGGATGCAGAAATAGCTGGGAGACGGTGGACTTTTATTAAAGCAATATGCTGTTGTGCTACTGCGGCTCTCTTATCCGAATTCCCAAATACCTCTTTGGGAATGAAAATGGGCCCCAAGCATTCAGAGGCACATCCCTGATGGAAAACCTTTAAGGTCTTTCAGGACTGTACAGCCCCTAATACAAGGGTGCATCATCTATGTATTTGGTTCTGCAGTCAGAAAAATACACAAATTTCATCACAGCATACCAGGAGCATTAAGCTGAGGATGAGGAGGACCTAATGATAACTCTCTCAGGTGGTTTTATCCCCTTCCACAGTCATGCACATAAATACTTTGAATGCCTATGATGAAATGACACATTCCTGGAAATTTCCCCAAAATACGTGAATGATACGCAGCATTGGACATGTAGAAATACTGAAAGCCCCCACTTTCATGACCCGCATCTCCTTCACATTACAACAGACATTCATGTGTGTTTCCAGAATCTGAGCATCAGCCAGAGCCTCCAGTATATTCAGACCCACATTTGCCCCAGCAAAGACTGATTCTTTGCTGAAGGACAAGGTCTGGGGCAGCCAGGTTTGTGCATGTGCTACTTTCAGAGGAAGGCATTACTGCTAACAGGAAAAAAGGATTTTTAATTTTTAACCTTGAAAAAACAAGGAAGAGTGGGTTATGATTTGATACATAACAGTAAAAAGCATCTGTTGAGAATGATGGGCTGGCAGAGACAGAAAATTAATTTCAGTGTTTGTAAAATAATGGACAATGTTACCTTTGCTTTGGGCCTTGCTAGGGCTCTTGTTCTTCATAGCTTAGATGTCACTGCTGTTTTTAAAGACAGTCAGTCACAGAATGGCTGTGTAAGGGTAACACATGATCTCATGGGGAATAGGCACAGATGTTTTCAACAAAGTTTGGGCGGGGGTTTTCAAAGCTGTTGTGGGAATATCAAATTGGTGGTGCTGTGCCAGAAGGTACCAGGGTAGCTGCATGAGTCTCTTGGAATATTTTAGTAGAACTCCGAGAATGATCCTTCAAAACAAAGATGTTTTAATTTTAACTTCAGAGGTTTAAGAGTCACTTTTTGCCGAGCAGCATCTCGTGAGTTTCGTGGTTGGATACGTCCCTTTCAGGGCGAGGGACAGCTGGTTGCAGAGTTGCGCTGCAAGCCCCGACCGCCCAATACACAGCGAATGCTGCCCCCGGTGTTTCAGAGAAGGAAATACAGTGAATCTATCCGCTTAAGTTTTGTCCAGAAGACGCAGGCGAATGTTTCCAGCCCCTGGATACCGCTATTATCATTTTCGGTTTGGCTAGTTGTCAGTTTTCTTAAAAAGCAAACAGTTCTTAACATCATTGTAACAGCACTTGCGATTCGTGTCACAGGCGTTCTAATAAACACGCACAATAAAACATTAACATAACAGATCCCGAATTTTTTTTTTCCTTCTGCTTACGTTAATTTTTATATGATAATATAATCTCACGAGCTGTCACGCTTGATCACTTTTCCTGTGTGAATTGACTAGTGCTGTAGAAGCTCCGAGTGCTCTAAATTGTCAGCCCCTTACAGATCAACAAAATACTTACTTGTGCTGGGTTCATAGCCAGGAATTCTCACCACAGACATCCCATTGTGCTAATAACTTTCCAAAAATGGAACAAAAAGACTGTGCTGAACCTATGTCACTTAAAAACTTGAGTACATACTTAAATCTAGGCACATACCTTGTTCATCTGTGTTTAGAAATCACGTCTCGAATTACTTCAACATTATATTAACTCCACTGGAATGGCACATGCTTAGTATCAATCCTGTGGAGGATTTTGCATACTGGAGCTTTGAAATTTCAGCCATTTCCATGATTTTATTTTCCATTTTAGCCATTTAAAGTGACTACAGTTATACATGCCTGTGTTTCCTGAGGTATCCCCAGTGAGGCAGCCTCACATACGGTGCCGCTCACATACCATGCCGCTCACCTGCTGAATTGTTTAACTTTGGAGCAGTCTGACTGCACCCAAGTCAGTATTCTTGTCCTTACATTTTGGGTACAAGGTGCACACAATCAATCACTGCTCTAAACTGTAAAATAAGCCTTCTTGAATACACACCTTTTAATTTAATTTTATTTTTTAATTAGGGATATAATCCCCAAAGTAATCTAAAGAAATTTGTGTCTACAGCTTATTTAATAAACAATAGGGAAAACCAAACCAAACCAACCCCATGCCCTCACTTACTACCTAGAAAAATACCAAAATTCACATAAACTATTCAGGGAATTTGAGCCAAGGAGGGGATTATTATCAAGTACTTTCAATACCATTTCACTTATTTCTCATATTTTTCCATGGCTGGTAGATCAAGCTTTCTTGCATTCATTTCTCTCACCTCTAACCTCAGATTAGAAATTGACATTTCTTATTTCTTGAAGCATCAACTGTATAAAGTCTATTTTTTTTTTTATGTGCTGGGTATTTCTCTTGGAATGGTATTGTATTTATATTGTGTTTATCTAACAGACCCACCCTGTTTATCCAGACAGACTTAAAAAAGGATAAAACTACAGGTCTTTATTTACCCAAATTAAAGTAAACTAGAGGAGTTAAGCATGGGAACTGCCTGTAATTGCCTGAACTGCTAGAAATGGTTGCTTTTTGGAAACAAAAGTAGCTTTCACTGTCCAAAAACCAAAAAAAATATACAGTAACAACTATCTACTATTAGCAAAATTTACCATTCTGTTTGATCCACAAAGGACTTTATTTCAAAAAAACTGGTGGACAAAGGGAGAAAAATCACTTCTTTTCATACTTCACTGCAAGAGCTAGATATAGAATATAGATCCACAAGGGCCTTCTCTCCCAGGAATATGTTGCAGTACTAGCCCTGATCCTGTGCATAAATACCTTGTGTGGACTTGATCATTATCACAATCTCCAGTTACAGAATCTAAAACTAGAGCAGATTATCGAAACATTACAGGAACTAAAGTAATTTCCAAGCAGGATCATTAATCACCTGTGCCAAGCCTCATTGCATACTGAGCTCTCTTCATTGTTCCATTAAGACAGGTACTTTATCTTAATTAAAACTACTACTTCAAAAATTAACACTAAAGACAATTAAAAATATCCTATTACATTCTCTCACCCCCTAACTCCACTCAAAATTTCTAATGTGGAAAAGGAAGCATGAAAGATTGGTCAGATTTCTGACTTCTATCATTAGATAGCTGCACTTTTTTTTTTTTTTTTCCCTGCAGAAATATTCTTACTATTTCTATATATAAAGAGTTTCAGGGGGTAAGAGTCCTCTTTGTACTTCATGTTGTGCAAATACTAGTATTTACAGCCTGTCCTGGAAAATCTTATCTAAATCTTTACATACATACCTCTTCTAAACAATCTTTTAGTTTCCTGTGGTAAAGACAAATGTAAACATGATGTAATGATGCCTCACATTCTCTGCCTTGTAGAAACTCTTCAGGTAAGACAACAGCCACAAAAATATTATCGCTTCCTTCAATCTCAGTGAGGGGAATATCAAAGTTTAAGAGAGACTGTACACAAACAAACATTATGTCAGCTCCTGCCAAACCAAATCACATATCAGTTTTCTACTGAAATAGAAATCAGTGATGTTAATTCTAAGCATTTTCTTAGTCTAACTGGTGATATCACAGATAAGATTAGTAAACATATGGAGGCACTTTCTTCCTAGAAACTCTATGCTGTATCCCTGCTAGAGTTTCTTGAAAGAAAGTGATACTTTTGTATCCCAGATAGAGACAGAGAAACATAGATGTGGAAAAAAATGCCTACAGGAACAAGAAGTAAATAGCTCATGCTTCTTAGGTGAACATAGAGGAGTTGAGAAACATGATCCGGGATGTGACAGATATCAAAAAAGGAGTAAAATTAATCACTGAAACAATTTGCCAAATTTCATTTTCAATCAAGATGTAAGTGTTCTTGAAATATTATCAGTAATCAGCAAGATAGAATTTCCCAAGCTTACTTTTTAACTTGGCTGCAGATGGTTTGAATATGGCAAAATGAGAAATAGACCACTCATTTGCATAGCAAAATTTTTACATAAAAATCATAGTCTTGAGAGTTTTTAGAAAATTCAGAAGGTAGCAGAAATTAAGACCAGCCAGGAAGGCTTTGAGAAGGCATACTCCATTACATGGTACAACTAATTTATTTCATAACAGTTTTCCTTTGTAAGAATAAAGTGACACCAAACATAACAGAGTGTTATTTTATTTTTCTGGAGAAGCCAATAAAAGTGTGAAGAGATTTTGTTAACAGAAAGAAGTGGGGCATCAAGGGGCATTACTTTTTCTAAAAGGGATGTATTTGTGATGGATTCCTAAGTACTTTTAAGTTGATGGGTGTGTTCCCACCAATATTCCCAGTATAGCGTTGACGAAGGAAAAAGAATAAAGAGGATTTCCTTCAGCTTTGGTAACCATGGAGAAAAGTATAATGTGTATCAAATCACAGAATATTTACATATCTAACTCACAGTTAAGGTATGGAAATAGTATCTTCAAACATAAATTTGTTTGAGAGCAAGTCTCCATCTGTTTACTGGGATTTTTCATCTTGATTTGTAAATGTTTTACCTGTAAGTGGTACATGGGAGAACTGCTGATATTAGCTCACTCTAACAGCAGATTAACCATTGCTGAATTTCAAAGCTTTGGAATATAAAAGCAGTTTACTTCTTACAATGGATGCTGGAAAAAGACTACTGAGTGACAAATCTAAGGTACAGTGGCTTTAGAAAAGAAGCTGCCAGATGTTCACCATTAGGCAACACACCTGGCAGCAGCTGCCTAGGGAATCAGTGTGTGTTACCAGCAGAGTGGCATAACGAATGTGGGGATTTCTTAGGGACAAATCCATGAGAAATTAGGTTTCATTACTTTTGCTTCTAGGAGAGCAACTTGTTAAAAGAATCTATAAAGTGTTAACATTACCTTCCTTTTCACTAAGTTGCTCAGCCACAAAAGACTAGTAAAAAGAGCATGTGCATACAGCAGGATGTAGGAACAGTTCCTCACTGGATTCAAAAGCCCGTGCCCTGCATCTTATCTTAGGCCACAGATAATAAATCTTC
Source organism: Megaceryle maxima (assembly GCA_024605025.1). Taxonomy (NCBI): domain Eukaryota; kingdom Metazoa; phylum Chordata; class Aves; order Coraciiformes; family Cerylidae; genus Megaceryle; species Megaceryle maxima. Next base: position 17,063 of record JANHGN010021255.1, on the reverse strand, counting down.
TATGCAGCACAAACTACAGGGACAGAATCATAGAATGGTTTGGGTTGGAAGGGACCTTTAAAGATCATCATGGCCAGGTACATCTTCTACTAGACCAGGTTGCTCAAAGCTCTGCCCAACCTGACCTTGAACACTTCCAGGGATGGGGCATCCACAACTTCCCTGGGCAACCTGTGCCAGTGTCTCACTGCTGATACAGTAAGGAATTTTCTCCTTATGCCCACCTATACCTACCCTCTTTCAGTTTAAAACTGGTGCTCCTTCTCTTGTCACTACAGGCCTTGGTAAAAATGTCTCTCCATCTCTCTTATAAGCCCCTTTTACACACTGAAAGGCTGCAAGAAGGTCTCCCCAGAGCCTTCTCCAGGCTGAACAACCCCAAATCTCTCAGCCTTTTTTTTCATAGCAGAGATGTTCCAGACCACTGATTGTTTTCATGTCCCTCCTTTGGGACTGCTCTGACAAGTCAATGTCCTTGTGCTGGGGACCCCAGAGTTGAACAGAGTACTCCAGGTTAAGGTCTCACCAGGGCGGAGGGTGAGAATCTCTCCCTTGACCTGCTGGACACATTTCTCCTGATGCAGCCCAGGACACAGTTGGCTTTCTGGGTGGCAAGTGTGCATTGGCAGCTCATATTCAATTTTCAGAGTGGATAATACAGTACATAACCCTTCCCAACTCCTCAAAAATCTACTCTTCTGGCCTCAAAGAACTCTGATTTGAGCTTCATGCAATTCAGGTAAGCTATACATCATGATTCTGAGTAACTTCTGCTTTCTATTAAGTTACAGAGGAAGTATTATTGCTTATCTTGCATGGCCACAGGAATCCATTCTCTTTAATTTTTCAGTTACTGCAAGTTGTGGCCATTATGTTTGCACAACATAATTAGATGTTTAAAATCTCAGTAAATTGCCCCAGCTGCTTATCAGAGTCAGCACTGTGGGCCCAAGTGTTCGTTTAGACAGCCAAGTCAGACTGAGTCTGTATGATGTCTATGATGTGACTCATCGCTTACTCTCCAAAGAGAGGAATGACTACTGTGCTGCAAACATAGTCAGGACTGGGGAATATTTCCTCTGCTGCCTTGCAACAGTCTATACTGATTCCTCATAGGGAAAACAGATCTTTGCATTTGGGTCCTGTTTATGGTAACTATAATTCTAAATGTTTGGACTTACTTGTGTAATAAGCAACAAGGAAGATAAGATCCAAGTCATATGTTCTTGCATAACATAGCCCTACCTTTCCAAATATATCTACTTCAAAAGGTCTCAGCATCTCCCACCTTCCCTACAATGCTACTCAGTAGAAATACAAGGAAGTTTTAGTTCACAAGTAAGCAGATATTGAGATGCTATTTTTTAAGAACAGAAGGAAATTTCAAGTGACCTATGCAGTAAGACTGGAAGGACTGATTTGGTAAAATTTTGGATTATTATTGACACAGATGAGAAAAAAAGATACAGCTCATTCTCAAACAGTAGTTAAAGGCATATGGATTTAAGTGTAACACAGCCTAAAAAGAATCTTGAAGACCAAGCAGAGATAAAGTGCCTGCAGATAAAGCAGGCCACTGAAATTTTTACAAGATGTCTTTCAGAGACACTTAATCCATTTTCTCTTCTTGGAAATTGTCTGCATCATTCATGTAGTCTTCAAGATCATCATATCTCTGCAAATAAAATAAAACCTGTATTATTTTATCAACATTTAATAACTGAATAACATAAAGACTGTTTTTTCTTTTTTCTTCAATACAGTAACAAGCATGCCAATAACAATTCAGAAGCACTGATATCTGAGAGCTTGATAAACACAACTGTACTACAAGTGGTCTTAAAATAGTTCATAAAGTGTTTCTGAATAATTCAAAGTACTTCAGCATAAACAGAAGAGTAAAATATTCTTGCTGTGCCTAATATACGTGTTTCCAGTCTTTCTAAATTACAGCCTAAGTTTGTTGTGTTGCTGTTTTCATATGAAACAGGAGCCTGTCCACAGTCCAGAGATCATGCAGCTGTCAAAAAGCTTCATGTCAAGAGACAAATGCTGTGTGAATGCATCAGCATACTGCTGTTTGAGAGACTGGGTCTGCAGAAGTGGATGAATGGTTAAGCTGAGTTATATTATTGAAGCTCAGTAACTAATAACTGATCAATTAAATCAGACATGTTATCTCAGCTTACTTTCAACTGCTTGGAAAAGGATATATCAAGTAACTCAGTCATACCTTCTGAATCCACCCACTATCTTCCAGCTGGCTGAAAAGCCGTTCAACTGTGTCTTTGACTGCTTCATCCTCGACACCATCCAACTCAGTAATGGAGATGCAATCCACATACAACTTGTATTTGAAGTGCTTCAAATTATGATAAACTCTTGTACGATCTGCACACACCATGCCAACCTTCAAAACCTAGGCCAAAGTGAACAAATCATTCTCTTTGACAGAGTTGTGATTATCTTGACAACATAAAGAATGACTAAGTTAGTCTAGTAAGATTTTATCAGTCACTCTAGGAAGAGTTTTTGAATAATGAAATAAACAGAATGACTTTACATGCATAAAATCAGCACAAGACCATGTAGTTTTCACAGCCACAGCAAAACATTTTTTGAGCAAGCAGGCAGCCAGCAAGTTTATGCAATGGCAGCTTATCAGCACTGTTTTCTTTGAAACACAACCATTGTTTATAAGTGGTAGCATCTTTCCTATCTCCTGACGGAACATTGTTACAAAATCACTAACATTTTAGACAACCATCATATTGTGAAAACAGAGGAAAAAACCCTATTTGATTACTTTTGCTACTAATATGTAGCATTCTTAGGGACATGAAATACCATGTTCTAGCATTTTGTAGACTTAAGTAATATTCAGTATTTCTTCAAGAAATACATATATGCCTAGAAACATGCATTTAATAAATCATAGAATTGTTTTGGTTGGAAGAGACCTTTAAGATCATCAAGTCCAACCGTTAACTCAGCGCTGCCAGGTCACCACTAAGCCATGTCTCTCAGCACCAGATCGACACATCTTTTAAACACCTCCAGGGATGGTAACTTGAGCTCTCAAGGTACTTTACTAGGAGAAAGAGAGCTCCAGCTCAACTACTCCAGTCCTACCAGGACATACTGTCCCTCACCCAGTCCAAAATGAATATATAGAGATTGGATTTCCTAAAAATGAAATCTGAAAGCTAAAGTTTTATACAATGCAAATGTTAATCTGCAACTGTTTGGGAGGTACAGCTAGGCCATAATGCTGCAGAAATCAAAGCATGTGCATTTTCCAGGTATTGCCAGTTTTACTTCTACAATTTCCATGCATGAAAGACAGAACTGTTTTATTTAACAGTTTTCTTTATAGCAGTAGCTATAGATAAATGGTAAATACACATGTAAATATATAATCAGAGCACAGATTAAAGTAGATTCATTATTATCTGTCATCACCAAAATGAAATATAGGCAAGCATTTGCATGTATCTTGAACTCAGATTTTATAAAAGATGTTGAGAAGGTGTTTACCTGAAAATGCTGAGTTACACATTGGTTACAAGAATCTCTGGCAACCCTAAATCTTCAATAAGAGTAGGGGAAATTGGAAGTGTAGGGAAGGACAAAGAGTCAAAATTCATCTGCATTTAAAGACATTCTGTGTTTCACAAGAGTAAGTTTTGTTCCATTTCTACAAAAGAAGTAGTTCAAGTGCAAGCAATGGCAAAACTGAAGAGAAATCTACTCCCTTGAAATGACCTGCAGATGCACTGATCACTACTCCAACCTATGGAGACAAAGTCTGTCAGGTAAGAAAACACTATCTGGCTGGTTTTCAGTAGTCACATTTTCTAAATTCAAAACCAACATAATATATTTGTAAAGACATTCAGCTTCTGGTACATACAGGAGAAACTGATTTGGTTTTACTAAAAGAACCCCTCCACATCGATTTATCCTTAAAGAGCAGCATGTTTTGAACTCATGTCTCGTCACACGTTTGTGAGTAACAAGCAGGTAAATGACTAAAGGGCAAAGTTCTTTGCATCAGCAGTGCAAGCTGCAATTGTATTGCTATTTCAGATTACATGCACATATATGCCCAAAACTCCAACCATCTTGTATGTTGCAAAATGATCTCTTCTGAGCCATGATAGTGATAGTCCTTTTTGCTGCAATAGGTAATAATCTAAATACTCTTTTTAATTATTAAAAGGTTAAGTTTTAATTGATGCTTACAACCTGCATTTTCAGGAAGCTTTTCCAAATGTGTGACCAAATGTTCATATCTGTGAGCAGTTCCCTAAAACACCTGACCTACTTGTACAACCTGGCACTAGCACTTATCTACTGACAATGGCAGTAACAGAAAAACATATTTCTATTTATAAAGATTATAAATTTATATGTATTATAAATTTTCTTAAATATATGAATGTACTTAATTTCTTAAATATAGTAACCAGCAGCTAAACTAATATAAGCAGGCACAATATCATGTAGTCAAAGAGACACACTCACTTAAAAGAACTTTAGATCTGATCTACAGCAGATGGTTAACTGGAATTTTAACCACCTTGAGATTCCTATTACTATACTGCAACTCTCTACTGATCATGTACATGTACCTACATGCAGCCCCATTTTCTACTCTCCCCAAAATTGAGAAGCTAAGGCTTCTGTTTGGTACTATAGTTGCTTCTGAAGTGCAAGACCTACCAATCAATGCATAGCCTCAATTCACTCAAATTTCCAGAATTAGCATTTCAAACACTGAAACAATCAAGAACTGAGCTGTGTTTCATAACTTTTCAAGTATATCAAGCAATGAGGTGCAGCATCTGAACATTATGTGATGTTAAATAGAAGATACCACCTTGCAACAGATGGCCCAGTTCTCCCCCTGAAGCAACAGCAAGCAGAAGATACTGAGGAAGATAGTGTAAGATGCAGGACGAACACCAGAATGATCATAACATTACCATACAGCTTCTAGCAGTCAACAGTTAAGACAGTCTGTATCATCCCAACTGTTATGTTCCACAGTGTGGAAGAAGCTTCCCCAAGAACCTGTCTAATCCCTTTTGGGACCCACTAACACTTTTCACTTCCAAAGTATCTTGTGGCAATGAATTTCAGAGTTCCTTTATGTGTGAGGTGTAAAGAATTTCTACACTGGAGAAATGCCAGAGGCAAATAGCTAAGTATCATATAATGTAATTATGTATTGCATTTTTAAAGCAAGAAAGACTGTCTAAAAATACAATGCTATTTCAGAATGCAGCTTTGGAAAGAATCTCAGCACTGTACTCATTCTAATTTTTTCCTCTCGCAGTTCTCAGTGACTCTGTCCTAATGCTTAACTTATCTACCCAAGCTGTCCATATCAGCCAAAGTTGTGTTAAATCACTTTGTATGGAATGCAGGAGCATGGCCTGACAATAGCATAACATGTAGTGATTGAATCCATGTCCTCTAAGCATGATTATAAAGGGAAGTAGAACACAAAGACTGGGAGTAAAAACCAGTTTATAATCCAAGTGACACAGGAGCAAAGAAATGTGAAGGACACCTATACCTCTGAACATTTTGATTCTCCCTGACAATGGAGGAATGAGAATTGCCAGCTACGCAGAGAACAATCACTGCAAGCCTAAGCAAAATTGGAACAGCTGTTTCTCTTCTCATTCTACTGGTAAAGCAGAATACTTCAGAGATGAGAGAAAAGGAAAGTTTTATGCAGAAAAGGAGGGTTGGAGGTCTGCTTTTGTTCTCTCCACATTCACTTTTCTTGGGTATTTTCAAATAAAACTTTAGAAAATAGTCCAGTTATGTGTGTCCATTCAATCTGATCTGCCAGTGCTGAACTGCCTTCTCTTTCAGTTGATTAAGTTCTTGAAGGAACAGCTTTATGTAACTCTGCGTGCCTTTTTTCATCTTTTTTTTTTCTTTTTCCTTCCTTTCTCTTTTCTCAATTGACAGGACAAGTTGATCAATGCATTGCCAGCAGAACTTCAAAGACTACTTGAGAACAGTACCTTTACCAGTCTAAATTACAGGACACCATAAGAACACGAATGATGCATTGCAAAGGCACTATCAAAAATTACTGGAAAGTGCTCAATAACTGCCTCTCATGGGTCTCTTCTACAGCCCTTGAACTATATTGAGCATGCACATGGCAGGCATTTCAGCATATGCTGGGGAACACAGGGTAAAAAAAGCTCTCATTTTCTACTGTTAAGCTGAAGAGGGCAATAATGAACTAGGAAGTCAGATCAATATTCAGTAGGATATTTCAAGTTTTTTCCAAAGTGAAAAAATACCCAATGCTTTACGAAGGATAATGTTTGGACACCTGTGAGGGAATTGCTACTGTTATTTTCACAGTTAAGTTGGAAGTTGAGTAAAGATTAAATTCTCATGCTAGCTGACTTATTATTTCTGGTTACGTAAATCACACATTTCCCATAAAAAAAAAAAAAAAAAAAAAGTGTTCTGCATTTAGAGACCCATACGTAAGGAAGAATACTAACTGTATGATGGACTGCAGTATCAGTGCTAGTATGATTGCCAAGAACTTATTGTTTTCCAGAATAAACAAGGGCAAGAGCCCTGCTGGAAAAGCCCAGCTCTCTTGACTATCATGCACACACACTTATCCAAATAGAGTAATAACAACTGATGCTCAGAAGGGCCTGTAATCTACTAAAGAAAAACTGTGGCACAAATTTTCCTAGATTCTGCATTACACACGCAGCCCCAAATAATGGCATAACGATAATCACACTGACAGCCTTCAAATCTCTAAGAGTATTTGCAAAGAGCCAAGCAATACAGACTTGAGCTTCAGTAAGACATACTTCCAGTTTGATGAGGCCTTCACTTCATTTTTTATGTAAGAAATCCTATTATACTGCATTTCAAAATATATTGTAAACACAAAATCTTGCACTTCCCCCCCCCACCCCCCAGAAAAAAAATATTGCAAGGATCTTCAGTGGTATTCAAAAATTCTTTTACACTCACAAAGAAAAGGAATATTCTTTCTTCACCTTCTGAAAGAAAGGCAGAACTTTGGTATCAGCCTGGTACACAACTGTAGCAATATTTTATTCTTGACAAATTGTATGCTTTGAGTTTATCATAAGAGGTCATGAATTATATTACTTAAGAAGGTCATATGCATATCTAATAATAACAATTACTGTCAGTGTAAATTTGAAGGGAAGATCCCTAAATGTAACACCCAGGTTCTTCAGAGTGAAGATCTTCAAGGGTCTCAGCTGTGAAATGTAACAAAATTGGCTGCTCAAATAATCTACAATGACTGCCTAGTGCAACATCGTGTAACAACATGAAAGATGTATTTAATTCCAGAAACATAATTTCATCCAAAATGTCCAAGTAGAGACAACTGACTGAGAAAAAGATGCAAGACTACCTAAACGGAAGTGTTTTCTGTATATATAATACATATATATTACATATTATATTACATTAATACATATATACACTGTATATATAATAGAAGTGTCAGTGCAACTGAGGTGTCAAGATACTTTGTCCTGAGTGAATAGCTACATGGGAAATAGCAGATGTGAAAAAATCTGAAGAATGCAGCAGTATATTCTGACTAGGCTATGCGTGGACTATCAGAATGGCAGTGGCACTATTTCACCCAACATTCTGACTTAGAACATACAAGAACTGCTGGATTGCACACGGACGCTCCCAATGATAGAGGCATAGTAGGTAAAGAATTAACAAACCTAGTGACCCAGCATAGAACAAATCTTACTTGCAACAAAACAGAAAATACAATCATTCAATGGAGGTGATTGTCTCTTATACGAAAAATTACTTTTATAATATTTCTAAAAGCTAATCAATGCAGGATTTCTTCTGGGAAAGTCTTAAGGGCATTACAGGCACACACAAAGGCAAAGGGCTTTCAAATGACCTAATTTCACTGAAAAGGCATTCTGATATTTAGAATATATGTAAATCTGAGGCAAATATCACTCTTGTTTTAAAGCCTCAGAATCCTGACATAAGGAGATAGGATCTATTCAACAGAAATTAAAAAAAAAAAAAGACAGTATTTTTCAGTAGTTGGTGAAAACCAGGAATGCCAGCCATGTTCAGAGCATCACTCACTCATGTAATTTCTTTAACAATGTTTTTCCTTTCTTTAAGATATGCATCTGCTTTAGGGCTTTCAATCTTCTATTAAATACTCTCTGACAGACAAAAAGCTACTTTAGAAATAACTGATTGAGTGCTCATATTAGAACTTCAGTTAGTATGCGAATCTTCATGCATGCTGTCAGCCTCTCTGATGCACAGTTTCAGACTGCCTCCCTAAACACCACAAAAGACAAACATGCCAAGTATGATGCCATGTACCTACATTTTCCTTCTTGCCCTAGATGAGACTCAGACTGTAGAGGTTTGAACCATAAGAAAAATGAAGGCAAATGTCAATTTTGACCTGAGAGCAAGAGTTATCAATAAATTCTATTGTATGTTTTAGAGTCCTTTATCTTTTTTATCACGAAATCCAGCTCACGGTTGTGTATACTTATTAGCACTTAATGTTAAGTACACGTCCTGCATCAAGTCCTAATATTAAGTGGCAAAAAGGGGTTGGAAAAAGCACACACAATCATTGTGATGCAGGCAAAACCAAAGATTATAGAAAAACATCAGATTTATTTTGTTGATAAAAGTTAAGGTTTATTTGAGGATACTTTTCATTACATTTTTCCCAACATGTAAGAAAGGATGAAGGGCGCAGAGCAGAATGCCTGTTAAGTTTTGTAGGAACTTCCTTCAGAATTCCTAGCTAAATCCAAGACTATATTGTAAAACTGCAAAATGGTCCTGTATTTTAAAATTAATAGAATTAATGGAAGTACAGTAGCTTAACTCTTGCCTCTAGCATTATAGACATTAGATATGTTGACAGTATTGTATTATTTTCTATAACACTAGACAAAGCTTAATAGTAATTACACAGGGTGCTTGTTTGAAGTTACCTGCTTGTCATCTGACATGAAGTCATCCGCTTCCAAGGTTCTACTATTATAAAGCTTTCCAGAAAGCAGCACATTAAACTTACAGTATCGATTCAATCCACAGGCCTGACAAGACATAATTTTTGACCTTCTCAATATTATGCGAACATCTGGGTAGCAATCCACACGCTCCTGAAAAACAGATTTCAAATACCAGTAAAGAATCTCCATAAACTGAAAGATGCCTCAATTAGACTGCTGGATACTCTGTACTTGAACAAAATTAGTGCAAGAGAAACCAAATTCAAATCTGAAGCTTTTCACCACTCAGTTGTGAACATACACCTTCTCAATCATTTTCCACCACGTCACTCATTCTAGTTCATTAATTCTTTTTTTTTTTTTTTTCTTTCAGCTTCAAACCTAAATAATGGCGCCTGTATCCTGGCACTTATTTTTCTCTTTCCTTTTTTTTTTATTTTTTGGAGGGGGTGGGGATGGAATTATATTCATTGGTCTGCTTCACTGTATTTCTCCACTGGCTATACTCCATTATTACAGTGATTATTAGATCACCACACCTATTACACTAATACTATTCTAGTAATTTGCATACAATCACCAGGTTACTGTATATCGACTTCTTTTTTTTTTTTTTTGAAGTAGTAGAAGGTTCATTATGAACATACTGGTTTATCTTTTTGTTAGAGGAGGAAGAAATTTTGTTATAATGTTTAGCAAGTGAAAGAGGCCTCAAAAACTCATCTGTTGAAGTTAGCAGAAGCATTCAGGTAACTGAGGGCAGATTCTGTTATATTCCCTGAATGTTTATCTGATTATGAACAGATAAAATACTTCTGATATTTTAAGTATCAAAACAAGTTACAAAAGGTAAAGAACAACGAGCTTTTATTTTAAAAGTATATATCATTGTACATTTACTGCAAGTTACAGTAAAAAAAAAAAAAGTAATAATATGATTTGTAACCCACTTCACTATTTAAAGCAGAAGCTGCATACCTTATATCGATCTTGCCAGCGACTTCTGGAGATTAAGTTCTCAAGACGAGGCTGAATGAAGCGGTCATCCAAATAATGAAGTGACAGCAACATATTTTGTGCATACGTCTTTTGTCTTGTTCCATCTGTTCAGTGAGAGTCATTACTAATTTGTTGATTACCCCATGATGTATGAGTTTCTTCAAAAAAATTTTCAAGGACATTATGCTTCTGCATACTAAGAACTATGAATGATTTTAATAAATTATTACTGAATACATTTACTACTATTATCCATAAAAGTGATTGATGCATCTTTAATAAACTGATACATTTAATTATTTTAAAAGTCTGTATCACAAGGAGTATATGAATAAACTGTACAATCAGGAGAAAAACTGTCGTCCCAAATGGAGATCCATTCACTCCATCTCACTTAAAAAGAATGGAAAGGGAGTGGGAGGGAAAGTGTCTTGCTTGTTGTCCAGTTTATGTAAGTTGTTCATAATGTATGAGGAGGTTGCAATCAATGAAAACAAACTCCTCTAACTGCTTCACAGCAGAAATTTTGACAACTCTCTTATAAAGAACACATAGAAACTAATGCTTACACTTCACCAGCAGTCAGATTCCCTGAGTGAAACATAGAATCATAGAATGACTGGGGTTGGAAGGGACCTCTGGAGATCATCAAGGCAGGGTAAATACTTCCAAATACTTACTCAAGCAAAATAAATAAACAAGTGTGAGGATGAGTAAAACTACCACTACTCCACAACTGTCTCCCTGTCCTGGTTTTGGCTGGAATATAGTTATTTTTCTTCCTAGTAGCTGTCACAGCGCTGTTTTGGATTTAGTACAAGTATGTTGATGCATTAGTTGTTGCTAAGAGTGCACTAAGTCAAGGAGTTTTCAGTTTCCCATGCTTGGTCAGATGCACAAGAAGCTGTGAGGGGAGAATGACCAGGACAGCAGATGCAAACTAGCCAAAGGGATATTACATACCATAGGACATCATGCTCAGTATATAAACTGGAGGGAGCTGGCAAGGAAGGGCCAATTGCTGCTCAGGGACTGGCTGGGCATCTGTCAGTTGGTGGTGAGCAATTGCACTGTGATTCACTTGTCTTTCTTGGGTTTTATTTCTCTCTCCCTTTCATTTTTTTTTTTTATTTTTTTTTTTTAATAATTAAACTGTTCTTATTTCAACCCACATGTTTGGGGTTTTTTTCCCCAATTCTCCTCCCTGTCCCAATGAGTGAGAGAGCAGCTATGTGGTGCTTAGTCACCAGCTGGGTTAAACTCCCAATTAGGTGCTGGACTCCAGTAATTAAACAGTAATTTTCATAGGTGCAGGCCAATTCATACTGTCTTGAGCTTCAGCATGTACAAACATAGAAATTAGTTCAGCTACCTTCTGTAGTCTGTTAGCAACGCTGTTACCAAAGAAATAGAACTGAGAAGAACTACTGGCTATCTAGCTTTCTATATAAAGCAGTTAATTATCATCATTATAGCCACCATAAATGCAATTAATTTTTTTTCCATATACACTTTACACATTTTCAGTTAAGTCAGCTATAATAAAAGCTTGAAAAGGCTCTGCTAGACCACAAAAAAATCCCTTGCAATAAAAATCAAGCTTGCACTCTAATACTAAAGTAGCTGCTCTTGAGCCAAACTAATTAAGAGATTCACTTCCACTAATTCAGAAAAATCCATTCTGTGTTATTAAAAAAAAGTATCTCTTTCTAATGGTAGGCTATGATCATACTGTACAATGTTCTTCTGAAAGACAGAATACAACCTCCAACTCCCCTGCACAGCTGATCTACTTCCAGCACCTTGGCGTAAGTTGCTAGCTTTGCAAAGCAGAGACAATCTGAAATAGAAAGAAGCTATTATATCATAAATCTGGCAAAGTTTAGTTATTATTTTTCATAAGCTTCTTTTCACTTGGTAAAACAAAATAAAACTAACACTTGAAAGAACTAGCAGTGGTAGATGAAAGACATTTTTAGCTCCACAAATATATAGCCTTTATTCTGAAGTCTGTGGTGTACTTTGGTTTCTCCATTCCCTCTTAGTTCCTGATGACATCAAAACTTCCTCTCTTTGGCACTTTGCTGACTCCTTTCACAACATGACACTGACACTATCATTAATTCCATCTTTACAGTGCATCTGAGGCTGCCATTCAGCCCCACTAGGCCAAATACCAAAAAGAACTTCCTCAGCAAAAACAAGATGAGAAATACTGACTGCAGCTGAAATTTATTTAATCTGAAAGTATAAATGGTTTGTTGTGTTTTTGGTTTTTTGTTTTTTTTTTTTTTTAACAACAGATACGGAGTTAATTCCATATCTAAAATTATTTATCTATCAAATTCCTTAGAAAAAGCTATAAAGCATGCAACATTTTTACAAATCAGTTGACCTTGCAAAGTTTTCAGTGAGATACTTTTAAATTAATTTTGCTTTCATGCTGGAACTGTTACTGTACGGGAACTGTAACATGGAAACACTTCCCCACATCTCAGAATACCTTCTGGGCTTAAAGGAAATAAGTCTACACATTTTTCCAAGATTCTATCTCCTTTTCAGATAGTTTCCGCCCTGCCCCAAAGTTACAGAGCAGCAAAACCAAGGACTCTCAGGACTCATGGTCCTATACTCTAATCAGGAGACACATCTTCTTCGAGAATAAAGAAATTTGTCAGACTTTGCATGTACTATTATATTATTTAATGCAATTTACTTACCATATAATGAGCTCAGAAAAGTGTCATCAATTGCATTTATGAGGAAAGCCTTTACTATTCTTTTGAAGTGTACATAATGATCACAGCGAGATACTGGGAAGAAAGCAATAAACCAGAATTTAGCAAACAAACAAATACATTGTAAACAATGTTAAAAGACCTGTAATAACTGGTTTTTTCTATAATTGTAAATTTAAGATTGTAAATTTAGAATTTTAAAGCCATTTAAATGTGGATTTAAAAATAATTTCAACATATAACATCCACATCCTTACAGTTCTGCTCAAGTGTTTACTGGGGAAGAAATATCACAAATGCTTGTGACCATCTACACTAGCACTGACTGTCCAGTCACTAGATATCATCTTCGTAGGTATTTTGTTGCTCAGAAGTAAACTAGCATTAAGTTCTGTTTCAAATTTCTCTGCTCCATCCAGATACCAGTTTTCATAAAAGATCAACTTGAAAAGTTTTCTTGCTCTGTGCAGTTCAGCTGGAATTGCCCAATGAATTGTGACCTGTGCTCACAAGTCTCACAGCCATGGAACAAAAATACATTAAAAAAATTAATGTCTCAAGCCTCAAAAACCCCAATCTGATGGCAAAAATTTTACATTGCTTTCCAGAACAGAATTTGGACAGAATTAATGCAGCTGCTCTTAACATATATCACAAGATGGAAGATGATGCTTTTAGGTCTTTACGGGTAGCCTACCACATCCTAAATCAGACCAATCTAAAAAATCTGTACAACAGGGTTTGCCTTCCTTCCCCTCAAATTATATCCTCCTTTCAGTAAGATGCAAAAAGGCTCTAAAAGTTTACTGTGGAAATCAGAGTACTTTCACAATAAACTGAAGCTTTTTAGAAGTCTGCTTTTAATCTGTCGTATCCTATTATACAGTATTTGAATTTACAGTCCATTAGTATTTCCTACAGCTCTACAAGCAAGTTATACACACAGAACTGTGACCAATTTTGATCTTACAGTGCGGGAAGTAGTATGCCAGCAACTTGTTATTTGATGTATTTAGTAGTTCCTTCTGTTGTGGCTGGTTTTCACTATTTGCATCCTCTGTGTTGTCATCATCGTCTTCCTCTTCCTCTACTATAAAGTCTTTCATGCTGCCACTGTCAGTTTCGCTACTTTCTGTTGGTGTGAGGGGCAAGTGACAAAGCGGTTCCTCTTCTATTTCTTCTTCAGCATTAGAATCCTAATTAATTTTTAAAAAGTATTACAAACACACAAATTTTCATAATTTGTACTGGCAAAGTGTGACATATACTGGATAAGATTTCTGACCTTCTATTAACCTTCATTTGTTCAATTAACAAGAAATAATGTTTCCAAAAACCACATAATTCTGTACTAGATGACAATTACTTTCAGCTTTAAATCAGCCAACTCCATGTACCTCTCTTCAGTCTATCAGTAAGAATTAAGCAAGCTTCAGGGGGTATTTTGCTTTTTGATAAAAATAATTTTATAGTCCTCTCATATGTTTCTTTAAGGAAAAAAAAAGTATCAATAAAGAAGTTTTACTTTCTGACTATGTAAAGATAGATACTTGACTTCTAAACTGCTTAGTCATCAGAATGCCTGAAAGAGCAAATGAAAGGAAATTCTTAAATCCTTGGTGATTAAAATTAAAGCCAAAATAATGGGTTTTAGCAATCAATAGTTGCCTAGTTAATGTGACAACTGTTAAAATGTGACAGAACTACACATTTGTCATGAATAAAAACCAAACCAAAATAAATTAAATCCCACTGATTTATATCTATTAGTCTTTGTCTTCCCCTACATTCTGTATTGTCTGCAATTGAATTTCAAAGATAAAATCCAGACCTCACAATTTTCACTGCTGCAGGATCTCCGAGTTGCTCTTTGTCTTGCAAGTTCTTTCAATTTTGCTAACACTTTCTGTTTCCTATCAGTAGAAACATTTTCTGTAGGGCAGTTTTTATCAGGTGACTGCTCTTTGAAACTGTCATCTTCATCTATTATACAGTGGCGTTTAGCAAAAACTTTTCTAACAACTATATCACTGTCCTCACTTTCATCACTGTCATACAAGACTGAGGAGTTCAACCTTTTACGCTTCGTAGGCACGATGCACTCATCCTCACCATCTTCTGTTACTTCCCCACTGTGGCTTTTCTCTTCCTGATCTGAAAGGCTGTTCTTCACAAGAGTTTCATCTTTTTCATCTATCTCATCTTCTAATGCAATAGGCTCTTCCTCCTCAGAGGTTCCTGATGATTCGTCATCGCTGTCAAGTAGTATGAGCTCCCTTTTAGTGCGTCTCCAATCAACTCGGGATTTGGATGATGACAATTCTCTTCCTGCTGTCTTGTTTCTTGTTTCATACCTTCTGACTACTGCTTTTATCTCCATTGTAAGGCTGTGACAACACACCAATATATAAATTGGTAAAATAAAGCACTAATTACGTCATTCCAAACAACAAAATACAAACAGACAAACATGAAAGTACAAGGGCATGCATACTTTGTTACGTATACTTATAAGTTAACAATATTATTATGAAATATACACAGAAATCAGCACCAAACAAAACTAAGCATGCAGAAGGACTTCTGAAGAGAGGATACCTTACCCCAAAAATGTTTAAGAGCAGAACTGATCATATCCAACATGCATGAACCGGACAAATCAGATCTGACGTGAAGCTACATATCCCATCATCCCCTCTAACACTGGAAGCTTGCGATTGAGGCACAGAGCTTCCCTGCTCCTAAAGAGCAGCGTACACCGCGCGTTGGTTCAGGACCAACATCATCAGGCCTCACCGAGGGGCGGCCCGGCCTCCGCACTCCCTTGCCCTCAGCTCGGGGGGGAGGGGAGGGAGGGAAGGGAGGGAAGGGCCCAGCCGGGAGGGGAGGGCCCACTCCACACAGGCTGACGACGCTCCAGCTGGCAGGCCTACCTCCCCCTGCCCTCCCGCAGCAGGACCCGACGCGGCAGAAGCGCCCTGTGGCGAGCTGCACGCAGCTAAATCTGCAAAGCGGCCCGAACCCCGCCCGGCAGAGCTCATCCCGCCCGCTGCCGGGGCCATGGCACGATCAGACTTCCCCTCCCCCTCCCTCTCCCCCTCCCTCTCCCTCCGTCCCTCAGCATCTCGCGCAGCAGCCGTTACTTTTACTGTTAACATTCCCGCCGTCCAGCGCTGGAGCCGCCGAGAAGAGACTACCCGCCCACCGCCACGGCTCTCCGCGCTCCGTGATTGGCCTCTGCACCCTGTCACTCAGCTGACGCGCTGTTTACGGAAGTACTGTCGAGCCGCCGTGGGAGGAGAAGGAAGGGGCCGGGCCATCGCGTGATGTGCCAGGGCACCGTGGGTTGGCGCGCGGTGCTGGAGAGCCTGAGGCGGCGGCTTCGAGGCCTCCCCTTGGCACCGGGCACCGCGCTTCGGCCGGCAGGCTTGGGTGGCCTTAGGAGTGTGGTAGTTTAGCTCGCCTTAGATGCCTTCTTGAGGAAAATCTCTGAGGGTTTGTGAGGTAACAGCACCTTCCCGAAGGGGCTGCCAGTGACTGGTGACCAGTCACTGAGGACCAGCCTGGTCTGAGGCTCAGTCCGACAAAGCAGCTTCCTCAGGGCTGCTGGAACGCTCCTCTGCAGCCTTGGGAGCAAACTCACTGGATTTACTGCATTTGACTCCCAAACGATGGAGTATGTGAAAGTGGATTGCAGCAGCTCTAACTGTGGGGAAGTGTCCTGCTCTGAGTGAGAACAGAACTAATTCTGTTCAGTGATTTCACTTTTCATCTCAGTCTCTTCTAACTGCACTGTCTGAAGTTAGCAGCCTGTTTTCACAGGTGGTGTCTGCTGCTAACAGTGATAACATTCAATGTTTACTTACCAAGGACTGGTGTGCAGAAAGGTTCCTACTTACACTTGCTCCTGTGCAGACCGAGGCTGCTGCTGGATCTTGTGCACCATGCTGAGGGGTGCAGAAAGTAAAAGGCTGCAGCTGTAGGGAGGAGCGGCCGGGACAGGTGACCTTAAACATCCCATATACGTCATATTCAGTATAAAGCTGAGGGATCAGGAGGGTCAAGCTCTCTTCTTCAATGTCTAGAGTCCAAGGAGGACTCTGTCCATTCTGTCTTTGATCTTGATCTGTGTGTTCCTGAATCCACTTCCCATCTGCTGCTGGGTCTAGTCTGGGACTTCCTTCCTCAGTGCCTGCTCCACATCAGTGGTGATGGTTACATAACCCCTGTCAGGGAGGTTGGGTTCAGTATTGGCTTT
>JANHGN010021254.1:104778-153384 GCA_024605025.1 Megaceryle maxima | reverse complement strand
CCAAACCCCAAAACCAAACCAAAAAGCAACCCCCCCCCAAAAAAACCCCCAACAAATCAAAAAAAACCCCCAAAACAAAACACCAAACCAAAAGCACCCAGAGAAGATTCAGAATGTTTGCATTAAAATGTGAAGCTTGAATGGAGCATGAAAACTACAAGGTTTTGGCAACTTCTGTATTCTGCCTGGTATGTCATCATAACTCGTCCTTTCTGGAGATGGATGAAGTTCTTGCAAGGCCCCTTGTAAGAAATTACATTGAAATGAGGTATGATAACTCTAATACAACACATCTGAAAGAGCTCCTTTTCCCTTGGTCAGTCCCTGATGTAGAACTACATTTCAATAACTAGTTTGAAATGTAGCAGAGGATTCAATTCAGAGTAAGTCAGACACAACCCACTCTCTGCTCTTTTCTTATGAAAAAGTGAGTTGATACTTAACATCATGCAGTCCAGGCTCCACTGAAGCCAACAGCAGCATTCACAGACTGTCATACCTGATTTCCCAATTCTAGATTTGTGTAAATATTACATGAATGAAGTTGACATTTTTATATTGCAATTAATAATATTATTACTATATTTCAATTAATAATGTAAATAAGGATCAGACACCAATATCAGAACCCAGGCATCCCAGCTGTCCTGTCTTCACTGGTGGTGATGTTTATGAGGCAGGTCAAGGGAAGGAAGTGTGTGTCCTCTCACTGAAAAGTGTACCGACAGCTACTGCACAGGCAAGCCCTGAATAAGGGTACATAAGAGGTACATCAGATCTAAATGGAGGAGCTACCCCAGTGCAAAAGCATGGCTCCAGCATGCTTGGAAAAGGTATCAGGATTTATATCACTTTCTCTCCAAAAAACGTAGTTGGAAGATAACAGATAAAGTTTTCCCTAGGAATTCCTCTTTCTTATGTGTGGGTGAGTACCAGGCATTTGGAGGACTTTCTGTGGTTTTGATGCTTATTTCTGTCTCAGTCTGCCATTAACATGTGGTTTAGAATAGGGCATTTTCTCTCAAAGAGCAAAGGTTATCCCCTTACTCATTGTCCATAGGAAATCAGGGCTTCAAACAGCCCTCTCAAAACTCCTCTCAATGTTCACTTAAAATCAGACTGTCATGCCATGAGGAACACTGCCTTGTATTTCTCCTGAGATGTTTTGAAATTCTGTGAAGTAAGCAGTGTGGTTTACTTCATAAGCCATGTCTTACAAAGAACAGATTTGCAACAACAGGCTATACTAATTGGCAGAGCTAATCATCTCCACGTTGCTCTGTATATATGAGAAATAGTCTTTGTTGCTCAAATTAAAAACACAAAAGAAAGCCTTAGTGAGAGTTCACTGGGTTTGTTACCTCTTCTTTACCTCTGATCAGGTCACCTGTCAGAGATGCAGAAAGGATTCTGAAATTCCCACCAGATTTGTCGGATGAGATTCTGAGTGGTTGTTCTGCAGAAGTTGTGGTGTAGGAGGGAAGGCCACAGGCTTGCTTTTTGCATTTCAGCTGTCTCCACAGAATTGTTTGCTATTTGTTTATGACACAGCACATCATGTTGTAAGAACCACAGAATTTGCAAGTGCCAATCACATCTGGAAGTGATCAGAAGTGGAAATGGGAACTGTTGGGTGAACTACTCTTTGAAAATATAGCGCTGTGATCTGAAGACTTGCATTCAGATCTTAAATATCTGTAAGCCAGTAGTCTGTATTTCATGTAAGTTGGATACTTGACAGCTCCCTGTGGAAACACAGTGTCATTATCACTTTTGATTTATTTAAATGCTCACATAATGACTTCAAAACCAACTTTAGTCTCCTTTTTTTAAGTAGCAGCTTAAACGTGAGTTTAACCTCCTGTGCACCTTCATGTATTTTCTGTTCACACCGGGACTCAGAACTGCGTCATGCAGCCTGTGGGCTGCATGGCTGAGCTTGTGGAAGAGTGTGAGACATGCCTCTGCCTGCATGCAGCTGTGGCATGGGATCATTGCTGCTGTTGGGGCTGTGCTTGGCATGGGTTTGGTGTGTGCCAGCTGGTACTCAGGCACACTCTGGTACAGCCCAGGTTCAGAATGGACCAACCTGCACGTGGACTAAGAGAAATGAGCTCCCTACTGTTCTCTCTGCTATTTCATCAGTGACTCTGTGTGGCTCCTGGCATGGTTTTCTCTAACCAGGTGCTTTTTCTTCAAGATGATGGGAAGTATCTGTTCAGACACCACATTACCTCTTTCCAGATATTTCCTTCTGTGCCTGGTGCGTAGACCCTGAGCTAAAATTATATCACAAACCTGTGGCTGTCACATTTGGATAGCCCAGAAAAAAAAGATCTCAAAGGCTGGGATCCAGCTGGCCAGAAGGTATTGCACTGCATAGTTTTGCCTTTTGTGTGTGCATCAGTTTATTACACTAGAGTATAATAGTGTCCCATATAAAATATCGTTTGCCTTTGTTTAATCAAACCAATCTCAAACTGCGGGGTGGGGAGGTGAAGTGGAAGAGGAGCCATATGGAAATAAAAGGCTTCACATTACCTGCCTTTTCAGTGACAGCCTGCCCATTTCACTAGTGTAGACCTGTGTTTTGTAACTGAAGAAATCTCCTGAGCATAGTGAGGTTGAGATGGAAGTTTATGTTGAGGTAAATAATTTAATATGTCATCCCCCCCAGTTTGTCTTGATTTTTGTCTATTCATTTTAATATTTGTTGGCTTTAGACAAATGGGCTACATGTCCAAGAAGTGAATCCAGAAACAGCGCTTAGAAATTATTCTATGTTGTCTCCACAACTGTGGAAATCCAAATTAATTTTACATTGTCTTTAAATTCTGTCAAGGAAATGACATTCATTCCCAATAAAAGTCAGAAAGCAGTGAGAAAATATTGTAATGTGTATTTGTGGCCAACTGAACTGTACTAGAATAGACAGTTTTCTGTGGTTTTCTGGAAACCACATTAAATGACATTAAACTGAAATAATATGTCCCAGTCAATCAGAAATCAGGGAAACCATTGCAGTTACTGACTTCTAAGCAAATAACAGTTTTCACCAATTATACAGCATGACAATCCAAGCCTTCTAAATGCATTGCTGTGCTTAGTCATCACCAGAGCAAACCTAACCTTTTCAGCTTTGTTTTATTCCTTAGGATCAAGTTGTTTTTTTCCAGAAAAAATCAACATCAATTTGCAAGCAATTATTTTTCACACTATTTCATCATATTTTCTCACTAGACCCATGAAGAAGAAATACATATATCCCTTTCAGTAAAATAGTGTCTGCTTAGTACTTAGCAATAACTGTATGCTAGAGTAACAAAAGCTATGCCCTTTGGCATTTTCTCAAGCAGGAAGCATAGATTTAATGAAAACAAAAAATAGCTGACATCTAGTTGTCAGGAAACACAGAGAATGTCAAGATGGCACAGGGTCAAAAAGGGGGGGTGATAGCAAAAGTTTAACTAGGGAAATGAGAAGGGGGGCTGGGGAAGAAGCTGCAGTACTGTTAAAAGAGATGTCCTTTTTCTCTTGCTGTGAACTGGCATAAAGGAGGCTCACTACAATGCTGGCCTTTGTCACGGAACCTGCTTGACCATGTTCTCAGCTGAGCCTCCTGCACCAAGTGCATCCCAAGCACTGAATCTGGCTGCTTGTCAGACAGCTCCTGTAAACTAATACTGTCTGCATGAGGTTTGTTTTTTCCTCCTGGAATTGAGCTTGAATAGCTAAGAGAAGGACAATAGACATTTGTGAGATAGGATGGTGAGATACAGGCACAACCAGTGCCACTTTATGCCCCAAAAGGAACACCTAAGGAGTCCCATACTCTGTGAGATAAGCAGCATTGCTGAGATCAAAAAGGTCTTTTGTTTAAACAAAATTAGGCACAGTTTTGATTTATCCTCAAATTATTGTCACGTCGTACTAGGAGGATTCTCTCCACGGTGAGGTTATTGCAAGCCCTGGGTAGAGGTTATTTCCCTGTGAACTTGAAGTCGTGTACTAGGAAGCTGCATGATGATATTCAAGCTTGTAATGAGTCATCCATATTCATAAGGAGTCTACTACAGTCCTCACTGTACACTTAGAGTTCTACAAAGCTGAACCTTGTGATATTTATTACTTATGGGCTATTTTTTAACATGGTAGAAAAACTGTAATGTTTTAATTCATTGTTTCACTGAGGTACTCCCTTTGGTACTCTCTATCTGACACTGGTTGTAGTTTGACAGAGAAGTACTTTTCTGGAATATCAATGTGGCATTAGTTTTGCTTCTTTCTCTTGCTTTTTTAATATGAAAGTTGACACCCTCCTTACAAAACCGTAAGAAATAGAAATTATACAGATAAAATCCATTTTACATCCCCAAATGATTGCAAAAAGTTTAGCACTTGTTTGCTGGATTGTTTAAAAAAAAAAAAAGTAATAAAATAAAACTCTGAAGAGCATTTCTGGTATTATCCCTTTAACATGACATTTTTTACTGCTTCTTAGCACTGTATCAGATCACTTTACAAGTTAAGAAATGAGGCCTCAAGGAGAGTGGAAAGGAGGTCTTGCTAGTGTCCAGCAGTATTATTTGTTTTTAATTCTCTGGCAAGCTCCCAGAACTCGCATGATGGAGGGGCACATTTTTGAAAGATTGTGCCGACAGTAGCTAAAACTCTGCTATTTTGGTCATCTATTAAGATTGAGAAGATATGCAGGAGGACTTGATGAGCCTGGGAAAACAAGAGGGTTAGTCATCTCAATGGAGCAAATTTATCTCATTGTTTTTTTGCTGTTTCTTCATTACCTTTTAAAGTTGCAAAAAATTACAAAGGCTGCCATGTACAGTGTAAGAGAAAACACTAACTGGTATTCTAGGGTTAGGATAAAGATTGGAAATGTTACTCATTTGAGGGCTGTTCTAAGGCCGTGTGTTGTGTTGCATTATTTGTGGAAGTCTTTGGTAGAAAATTGTAGGAAGCTTTTTTTGTTGTGTATTTATATTCTCATACAGATGTATGTGTGAATATTTAACACCAAAAAATTACTACAAGTTTGCATGTAGCCGTGTGTTAGTGTACATGTATTTGTATGCATGTGTAGATTCCCTAGAAACCTGTACATCATTCAGAATCCCTCTATCTCCACCTTCTTTCATACTACTCACTCTAATCTTTGAGGACTGTTAAAGAGTTGGTGTACTTTCTTTTTAATTACATTATTTACTTTTTGTGTAGATGCAAGTAAACCTGAAAAATCCCTGGCCAAACTGTGCATGTAACATGTAAAATACACTTTTCTTAAAAAAAACCAACCAACCAACCACACACACACACCCCCCCAAACACTGGAAAAAAATCTCAATAAATATTATGTATGTATTGTTACTGTTTTTTTTTAAACTTCGTTGCAGATTTTATGCAGGTTTTATTGGACTAACGACATTTCTGTATGTTCACCCATTCTGACTTTGCCGTTGGAGAGAAAGGCTTGTATAAGCCAGTTCAGACTGCATATGGAAGAGAGGTGGGCTTGCTAGTTGTGTTCAGAACAGCTGAAAGATCTGGTTAAAAAAATTCTGTGGGAAATGGAAAAAAGCCCAACCCACCTGTCTTCAAAACAGTGTAGTTGGTCAGAGAGCTGAGCTGACAGCAGTAGCAAATACATTTAGCGAGTCTGAACAGCTCCATTACACAACTTTCATTTTACTCTAAAAGTTAATTTTAGATAAATGGAAATTCCCTGTCTGTTTAATTTCAGTAGCTCCAAGGTAGCTGACATGTTGATTGGACAAGGCTACAAGTTTCCATGAGAAAACTTGGGATATGTAAGAACTGGGATAGCATGAGAGATGTAAGAAAAGCAGAAGGGAAACAAACAAAGAAAACCCAAATAATGTGGCTTTTTGCTATAGTGAAGTTTAGTAAAGATTCTGTTAATTATGAAAAATTATGTAGACAGTTTCTATCAAAGCATTTTAAAAAGAAAAATAATTTGAAATAATTTTACATTTCTTAAATTCTTATTAATTTAGAAAGTAAATGAAATTATTCAACTTTATATGGCCTTTAGCTGGTCCTTCTTTCAGCTCTCTTTTATTTTGGATTTGCTGCAAATTCTGCACAGTGAGGAATTCTTATTTATAAAATGCTCTGCTGAGACTAGGATCTGAAGTACTTGGTTTTCAGATTACAATATTTCTTCTTTTATAAATCCTCGATAAACAATTTTGTACTTTCAATCACATTAGTGAAAAAGTTTGAAATATAAGTAGGTTATGTAGCAAAAAGTTTACATTTTGAAATTTGATCTCTGTGAAGCAGAAAATTGTCTGAATGTGATCTACTTACAGAATTCATCAATAGAGTTTCAAATTGTGGAAGGACCAAGCTCTCAGTCCATGTTTATAGTAGTAGTTTATAGTTTAATTAGAAATGCAAATGGATTACAGAATCAAAACAACATAGTTTTTCTGGAAATAGATTTTAATTCTGCTGAAGAAAAGCAGTGCACAAATGGATGTGTGATTGTAATGAAAGGAAAAATAAAACAACTAAACAACCTAGGAATTTTAAAAACACAACCCTGGCAGCAAGGCTCGAGCTTTTTGCCTTTAAAATAATGTAAGCAAAAGCTACACAGAAATACAGTGATGCAGTTGTCAAATGGGGTAATCATAATTAGCCATACTTAAATCTCCCTATGCAAGGTTGCGTTATGTGCAGTGGTCTGCGGTGCATCAAACATTCTCTTCGGCCAAAAAGACAGGTGCCAGGGGGAATTTCTCTCTTTGGATGCTGTTCCTTAACCCGCTTCTGAACATAGATCAAGACTGGAAAAGATGTGACTTCAAGGCAGGGAAGAAAATGTGCTCTAATATGGAAGGCCCAGGATTCATGCACAGCCATCTTGATAGAAACCTGCTTCTGTTTGGTAGATTTGTCTACATCCCGGTTGGAGTTAAAGCCCTTGGAAACTTGGGAGACTATTTTATGAAATGGGATGGTTTAGAAACTTTTCCAGTAAGCCTCTGAAATGATCCACTAAGCATGTGCAAATACCAATTTTCAAAGACTTACAATGTAGCCAGATGGAATAAAAGGCAAATGCATCTTGCCTGCTCTCAGGTTTTCGCTCAGGAGTTTGGAATCATGCGAACCTTCTTCAAATAGTCAAGAGAAAATGAAAACTTCTTCTTTCCAAGTAATCCACTTCCTCTCAAAATTTAGCTTTTGATAAAATTTAGCATTTTACTTAATTACTCTAAAATTGTCTGAGGCAATGTAAGAGGAGGAAGACTAAAGATCAAACAGTTACGTGCCTGGCAGAGAAACAAAAAGTGGAAAATAAAGTTGTACAGTGTAGTTTTTAAGCAGCTGTAACACTAGGCTTTGTTTTGGTCAAATTGAAATAGATTGCATTTACTTGAAAACAGTAATTAATGAATAACTGCCTAAACTTAGGTGTATTAATTGATCCTTCAGAGATGACTTTTTTTTTTTAGTGCAGGAAAACACATACTGAACCTGAACCTGCTTCTGATTAAGTCAGTGAAAGCAGGGCTATGATAAACATTTAGTCTGACAAAATGAATTCAAGATGTTGGAATTATTTCATCCATTTTATTAAGCATTTTTCCTGAATCCTTCATTCACTGGAACAGTAAGATTTTAGTAGATCTGTTACATCTTCCCAATAATTTTTTAGGCTAAAGGTAAACTAAATGCATCCGGAAATGTGAACTGAATTACATCTGTTACACAGAAGGTAACGTGCACTTCAATAAATAAATCATATAGGGATATACTAAAATAATCCCCTTACTTGTTCACACAGAATAGAGCACCCAGGATAAGTATAATATATACACATGGTTTTGTGAAACTTTTTACTGGTTTGGATATCGTTTTTATCCTTAATAGACTACCAATAAATACAAGATGTCTTTTACTCAGTCTATTTGTAAATGCACTATTTTTAAAACAGTATTAGTTAATTAGCTTGCCACGTCTGTGCACTGGGATGCCATTTCCTATAGAAAAGCATATGGATGAATAAAATACTTTTCTGCACAAAAGGTTTCATACTGGCATGGAACAAAACCTATTCCTTTTGCAAAGTCTTATTGTTTATATTCCTTGCCAAACAAATTAAAATCAGTGAATTTAGTAGACTGTTTAAGAAAATCTGATTCAAGTGCAAAAAGTGCTTGAGATGGATACCTTTTAAATAAATTAGCTAGGTAAATCAGTGGTTTTGCTTATGAAATATTTGCATCTGTGTCCATGGTATATGCTTGTCTGAAAAGAAATCACTGGGATTGTTTGTTTTCATTTTTATTTGTTGTTTTTTGTTGTTTTCATGCTAAACAAGAAAAAAAGCACATGTGAACTTTCTAAGCTAGGACTACCCATTAGGTATCTGTGGACTGATGATACTTGAACAGGAAATCATGACACTTAAACTGCTAAGTGAACGTGAACTGCTAAGTGAACTGTATATGCAGTGAAACACACATTGTTTATTTTGTGTAGCATTCTCCTGCTCCCTTAAATACATAAAAGTAACCTTTTACTGCTATCCTTGCAGGGGAACTACTAAACAAAAGTTGACGAGCTAGTAATCCACTTGGGTTCATTTTATTTCATCTAACACTGATCACATTTCCAGTAGATAATAAATATAATGCACTGCTGACAGATGTGGAGAAATGTATATACAATTAGATGAAGAAATCCAGGTCAAGGCAGTTCAAATCTCAGTTCATGCCTTTGCATTTCCTTGAATATGGCTATAAAATTCTTAGCTGCTGATGAATGGCCTCCTGCAGTATGAGTTTTCCCCTGCTCTTCCAACCTGCTGCTGGGGAGGCTGCCCTGCCAGTGGCATATTGGTGCATGTCAGGTTTGATTTGAGCATTTCCTAGGGTAAATGAGAATCTTTGCTTCATATGCCTTTGGGTAAGGCCTAGGTGTATTTTCCCAGTTGAGATGTAGTATTTCGTACATTTCCTGGAACATACTCAAGATATGAAAGCTCTGAATCTGTCTTGAGTTAAATGACTGCAATGAGAAGCAATCTAAAGCATCCAGGAGATCAGTGAAGAAGCACAAAGTAGGAGACATTTTTGTTCTTCTGTGTTTGGATTATTTTTTTTTTTATTATCTTGGAGGCAAAAAATAGATTCAGACAGCAGACTCATATTTGGTGGAAAGATGTATTTGTGGTTTTTTGGGGTTTTTTTGTCCCCAGAGGAGCACATGTGGACCACAGAAAGACAATTTCAAAATGAAGCTTGCAATAAATACTTAAGATGCTGGTTGTTCTCTTAATGATTTGCCTCTGATTTTTCTGGTCAGAATATCAATATACAGGAGTAGTTATTCTTGATGAACTATCCCAACTGCTCATCACTTTCCTAGCCATTTCAGTCTTCTACAATTTAATTAGGCTTTTGCAGCTCTGTGAGACAATCTTTCTGTTGGCCTTTGCAGTATGCATATGGTAAATGGTTTTCCTGTTGCAGATGGACAGGCAATTTTGCTTATACATAGAAAAAAAGATTTCTTTGGGGAAAAAAATCTGTGTAATTAATTTATAAATGAAACAAGGAATAGCACACACTGAAAATTACATTTCAGCTTCCAGTCTAAGAAGAAATGCTTCTTGTTTGTTTTGTCTGAGAAAGGCAGTTCTGTTGTCACTGAGTGAAAGTCATCCACGGTCTGTCACAGTGTAACTGTGACACTGAAATCCACTGTGATCTAAATCCACTTGAAATTTTGCAAGTTTCCCAGAAATTACTCAAGAGGGAAAAAAAAAAATCAAATGAGCTAGTAAGAAAATACGCATTTGTAAGAATGAAAATTCTTCCAGACTTGTGTGAAAAATCTGTTCATGTACCTGATTGTTCTGTTCCTATGATTTAACGCGAATGCAGTGACTGCTGGTGTTTGGAATACAGAAAATGGGACAGAGAAGTTCCTATTCTCACTTTTTGTGTAATGACTGACTTTTCACTTAATTTATTATTTATTATTTTATTCAAAGATATGCCTATATATGTGCATTTATCCATTTATCCCTCTTTCAAGCACATTTTTTACAAGCTCTTTGAGCAGTTTCCTAATGCTGTGTCATTTACCTCATAATACCTAAAGGGAAAATGTTTAAAAAAAAGAAAAAATGTTGTCATTGTTCACATCAAATTATTAGCTACTTTCCTAGGTTTGTAAAAAGCAAAGAAGAACTTAAAGGAACCTATATTGATTTATTAATCTGTCCATATTACAAACTCTCCATGTAAAAATGTTGTAATAGAAAAAGCAAATTATTATAGATAGTATCATAATGCATTTAAATACTGTTACCTTTGTCTTTAACAGGTCTATGGAAATGCAAGATCTAGCCAGTCCTCATAATCTTGTTGGAAGTAGTGATGCACCAGGTAGTTCCAAACTGGATAAACCTAATCTCAGTAGCACATCAGTTACAACAAATGGAACAGGAGGTATGTATAAGACACTGCTGGCACATAAAAGGTTTTGGCTAGTTTTTAGTCATGTGCATTTTTAAACATAATTTCAAGGATGAGCATAAACCTATTTATCAACAGCAAGAATGAAAAAATGGCAGTCGTGCCAGTCTAAATCTACTAATTCCAACAGCACTTCTTCAATTTGCACCAAAGTACAAAATTGAAGAAAGAGGCAGAACTGTGCAAAGGTGAAACAGGATAAATCTTGGAATGGTTGGTTTGAACAAACTGTTAAAGGTTTGGTTGTCCTGTTGGTAACTTGAAATATATTACATTTTCGGCATTATATTTCATTGCTGAGTAAAAATTTACTCATAACCTGAGCTATACACATTTAGGCTACTTTAAAATAGCTGCCAAAAGAAGTGCATCAAAACTGGGCTTAAGTAATTTTTTTATATGATGGACATGCTATTTCCAGTTCTTGGCAGATAATGAAAGTACTTTATAAAGAGATTTTTAGGTTTTCCTCAAAAGTAACTGGTTATTACTACTATGTCTATTACTGTAGGGAGAGAATTGCCATGCAGCTACAACACAGATGTTCCAATGCTTTCAGATTATAGATTCTGCTATAGCTGAACTGGAGCAGTGGGAGTCAGGGCACCACATTCTGAGACAGAGTCCTATTCTGATTAGTGTCCGTAAGAGTGGCACCATGGATATGAGTCAAGCTGGATTTTCAGCCCTCTTTTTTGGAGTTTATATGTTGCTGTCTATTTTAGTGGTTGACACCAAGAATTAATTTTTTTTCAGTTTCTGCCCACAATGTAAAACATTGTATTCACTTATCCCTATTTAAAAAAAACCCCATATTTGTCAATGTCCATAAAAAGTGTACGTGCCTATGAGGGTAACAGAAGTTTGCAGAGAAGGGCTGAACTGTTAAGGTTTTATATTTTTTAACAGAGTCCTTATTCCAGCATAAAGGGAGGGGAAAACTTCAAGCATAACTTCATGCCTCTAAATTATACTTGCATAAATAAATGAGTTTAAAATACTCATAGAAACAGTTCAATGCAGTTAAAAGACTTCCTCAAAGTGCAGAAACACTTACTTGCCTTGAAGACTATCCACGTACTCTGAACAGACACTGGGAGAATGAACCATTATACCATTCCTGTTCTTAGGAGACAACATGACTGTGTTAAATACTGCAGACTGGTTGCTGAGTTGCAGTACTCCCTCTTCTGCAACAAGTATGAGAGACCCTGGTACAGTGCATGTGTGTGGTGGTGTGCCTCCGTGACTGCTGTGTAACATCTCTCTTGTTTGCCGTGTTCTTTTGTTATGCAGTTTGAACAGTTTCATAGGTTTTTTTCCCACCCCTTTTTTTTCACCCCTTCTGAGAGGCCTTTCCCACAGCCAGAAAAAGTAGGAAGTTGCAATAGATAGTTATCCTACCATACTTTGAAAGTCATGTGATGGGCAAGGAGAATTTAACCACATGAAATTCAGTTAACTATCTACACACTGTGAGAGACATGGGAGAGCCCCGTGGTGATCAGAATTGCTGGGAACTGCCAGTAGTCAGTATTGCTGGAAGTCAGGCCAATGGATTTTCCACAGAATGCCCATTTGGTTTTCTTTTATTTTTAGGTATAAAATTGCGTGATTTCATGAGCACAAATCAAGATTGCCATTATTGTTACTACTCTTACTCCTACTTTCATTATTAATTAAAGCTTAAGTCTAGTGTGCTGCTACATGTAACTTGTCACTTTACAAACATTTGGCCAAATTTTCCAAGCTGTAGTTTTCACACGGGAGTTTCCTCTCATGTATTATTAATTATTATGTGTTATAATGATTAATAATAATTATATATGTGACACTATTTCAGTGCATATGGGATTAATCACAGGTGTAAACATGCATCACCGTGACTCTCTCTACACTCCATTACATAAGTGCTTAAGCTGTGCTGGTTTGCACTAAAGTAAGGGGATCTCAAAACCTTTCCTTTTAAAAAAAAAACACTTAGAATTAGCTTACCATTTGTAAACAACACATCCAGAGAGAATTTACCTCCAATAAAGTTGTTGATGTCTACTTTATTAGCATGAACAGTCTTCACTGTTAGCAACGTTCAAATGTATATCTAGCTTGAGATTGCTTTTCATTTTATTTCTACTCTTTCAATTTGTAAAAAAATATCAAAAGTAATCCACACGTGAAAATATAAAATATTAAATGTATACTCTTTAAGGTATTCATCGAAAATGCTGGTTCAAATCCTTAGTCTTTGCACTATGTCTAGAGCAGTTGCAATAGTAATATCAGAACCACACTTTATCTTGCATGTGGGAAACATTGGGATGATTCTGTGGTTTTAATTATTGTCAGCTTTTATTTTTGTTTCAGCTTAAAATGTCCCTGGGGTTTTGATCTGCTGTTAATTTTTTTTTATTATTTTTTTAGCTAGCTTTGTGGTTTCTCCCCTCCTGTCTTAATGAGATGCAACATAAAGAAAGAAATATAATAGACATTTCTAGCTACACTGAAGAGAAATCTTGATGAATTCCTTACTGTGATAAAATATGAATGTAACAGCATAGAACTGTTTAAAATCAGACACATATGAAAATACTTTCACATGTATTTTTTCAACTTCCAAAAAAGCACAGTACCAATATGATGTTTGTTCCTAATTTTAAGTGCATGATAGAGTTTCTTTTGTTCTAGATCCCTTCCTTCTTGAGAGGGAGGGAAAAAGATAGTAACTGTTGGTGCTGATTGAAGCACATTGTAGCTCATATTAACCAGAACTAGACACAATTCTAAAGTAAACATTTCATTACTGAAGTTTTCCTTAAATAAAACAGTTATGCACGTACTGGAATATGTCTGGATGCAATACTGAACATTGGTTTGTAGCTGAGTATGGGCAATAGTGGAATACCTTCTTGAATAGAAAGAGATAAAGGTACTAAAAAGTAGATTTTTTTTCATGTCCATGGTCTTCAGAGAAGAGAGACATGCATCTTACAAAATAAAGTATGACCAAAAATCTTTAGAGGGGAAAATACAGATCTTTCCAACCTAGTATGATTTTTCGTTCTCCTGCTGAAGTACCTGGAGACATCTCTATCTAGTAATCAGAAAACAAATTAATTTAACTACTTTTCATGCTTCAGGCAACAGTACATGTTCAGCACGACTGAGAGGTCTGAAGTTAAGTGGAAGGAATTCTTTTGTCACAAATGACCCTTAAGCTTTTTCTTGATGTATATTTTATTGATCTGATGAAAAAAAGAATCACATATTTCTTATCTAAATAGAGAAAGCAGAATGATCAATTACTTTTATGAATTACTTTGCTAATTTTCTATAATTTTGTCACTGCTTTTTTTTTTTTTTAATCAGAAGAGAATAGCAAGCAAAATGTGTATAAACAGCTTGAAAAAAGGTGGCTAAAATTCTTCCTTCATGTTTTTGTATTGGATTAATATCCTGCTGCTTGCAGGGAGAAAATATGGTTGTGGCAGTTTTTTTGAAGAGAAATGATAATGAAAAGGTTACATTTAAAAGACACACATTCAAGTATTTTTTAATCTCACACAATAAATGTAATTATATAACCATATAAATTGGATAAGAAGGTGCTACTTGGTTTGATTAGTACCTGGGCACCAGTGACACTGCAAGGCTCCTTCCCTGTCACACAGACAAATACATCATGATTTCTCAAGTGTTCCCTACTTGAACTAAATTGGTGTCCCTTTGAATTCAGCATAGGTCATTTGTGCCATTAGAGACATCTGCAGCATCCTATATGACTTAAGTAAGATCAGTTAAGCAGCATGACTGGAAATTGGGTGTGATGTTGTAGGAGCAGTAACTCGTTCAGGGCCCATCACAGGCACCTGTATTGGTAGCTGTGCAATTCCTGTTGTGCTCACAGACAAAGGGAGGAATAGCAGAAAGGTTCTGTATGTATCATTTTGGACATTTTTCTTGTGAGAAAGTAAAAGCCTTTATTTAGCTCATCCACTACCTTTTCCTCTACAGACTGTAAGAGGGATGGTGAACTTGAGGGCAGCTCAGGCTGTACTTTGAATTGGCCTCTGGAAGTACCTCTTTCTTGACTGAACATAAAGGGAGATTAGGCAACTTGTGATCTGAGCCATAGTTTGTAAATACATTGCCAGTTTAGGTCGTTAAATTTCCCCCCTCCCCTTTCTATTGCCAGTGAAGTCAAACCTGTATGCAGTGATGTTGACAGATGAGGCATCACATAACTAACTGGCAGAAATGCCTGTGCTTGGCATATATTAGACCTGCTGGGTGGCTCTGCCAACCCAGCTGACACAGCAAATTCTTCCCACAAATCCCAGGCTGTGCCCTGGGAATTTTGATAACTGGAAACTTCGGTAGTGGCCTTTGCAGATCCTCATTGCCTTTGTTGTGTGCCTCTGAGCAGCAACGTGTCCTGTGGTATCTATAAGCAAGTTACTGCTATATTTGTGATAAATGCTCACCCCCCCCCCCCAGCTAACCTTCACAAAGCAATTGTGGTTAATATGTTGAGGGTTTCTACACTTGCCAGTCAAACATCTAATAAAAGCTGTAGTGCATTCTGCACCGCTGTTTCTTACCACATCAATTAGAAGGGTGGTTCCCAAACTCCATGACAAAAGTCCATGCCAGATGGTCTGTTCAGGTAACATATTAAACTACAAAATCTAGTTTGGCTCTGTGGTGCTTTCAGTTATAGCTTGGATGGCTAAGAGTGCATGATGATTTGTAAGAAATAATTTGAGTTCAGAGTGGACCCAAATATTTGGTAACCTGTGAGTTAGGAGCTGACTTCTTGTGGCTGTTGTTTGTGTCCTAATGTAGCTCTTTTGCTATTTTTTTCCTTTTAAACTTCTCTTTTCATTTATGGAAAATTGCTTGCTGGTGACCTAGCTGAAAAAGCCCTCCGCAGACTCTGTAAAAGGGAAGGGGGAAAGGCAGAATGCTGACACTGTGAAAGTAATTTGTTTCTATATGAGCATGATACCATATTATTATTGTTTCACTTGTCAGGCAAAACTATTTTTGTTATGTGCTACATCCCCTGACAGCTAATGTTTCCTTCCTCTCTGGTACTCTCAGGGAATTGTTAGAATCAATTAGATTTAGGTTGAAATCTCCCCAGAAGATCTTGCAGTTGCTAAAACCAATAGGTAGACGAATGCAGAGATAAAAAGCTATGTAGATGCATGACCATTCCAGACAGCAAGCGTAGATTGTCTCAATACGGTAGTAGAGCGAAAGTTGCAGCTGTTGCACCGCATGCTTGTTCTATCTGGACTACCACTACTGAGACTGGTGTGAGGACTCCAGTAAAAATTTAGAAGTAAAATCTCATATCTACTTATTCTTCTATATAGTGTCTCTTCTTGCAGTCAAAACAGAACCCATGAACAGCAGTGAAACAACAACAACAACTGGAGATGGATCGCTTGACACTTTTACCGGGTCAGGTAAAGCCATAAGATCACATATTGTTAGATGCACATTAATATAGCATTTAATAACCTTCACTAATGAACATTTCACTGCATGGAAGCAATCTTAAGAAAAATCTACAATAAAATAACATTTTAATACATAATAATAATAGCTTTTTCAGTTTTGTCAATGAAGATTTACAAGTTTCATGAGCCATGATCTTAAAGAATCTTTAATGATGCCTAAGACAATTTCTGTATGCAAAAGTCTTATAGTAATAATGTTATTATTGTACTGTAGATTTTTCTCAGTGTTAGTCTTAGGAAGAAAAAAATGGCTCCTATTTGTAACAGCCATTCTAATTTGCAAAAAGTTTAGAACTTAAGCATTACATTTTCGTGCTAATCTTTTTATTCCTATGATCAGTGTGTTAGTTTAAATACTGACCAGATTGCCATAAGCTACTTTCTTTCCATGAAAATAAAGTTTATATTTTGCTTTAAATAATCGTAAGTTTCAGTTACTTCTTAAAGCATTCAAAAAACAGCAATTTTAAAATAGATTCCTATAAATTATTAAAAAGTGACGAACTGTGGAGAAGTACAGATAATCTGCCTTCTAATCATTAAAATGAATCCTGCTAATGATACTATTAACAAGGAGAGTGGGGAGAATAAATTTTGCATCTGAAAATAACTGTTCAGTGATGGCCTGACTTAAATGTCACTGAAGCCAGGAATTTCCAGTACAAACTGATACTACTATTACTTTGGTAGACTTAGGCAGTCAAGCCCCATTTAAAACCTTTTGGAAATCACAATGTTTGTGTAATTAAAACGTTTTAAAAAATTACTGTTTGCTTCTGGAATTCCTTTTTAGGCATCAGTAAATGCCTATATAGTCTGAAGTTGGTTATTCAGAAAAGTGTCTGAAAAAAAGGTCTTTTGTGAGTTGTAAAGCAAGTGTATACAATTTCTGATTAGAAAAAATGAAAACATTGTCCTCACTGTGATTAAAATGACAACTTAAAGTGTAACAAGTTCCATAAAAAAAATTAATAGTCTTGGCTAAAACTGAACTTTTCTTTTTCGCTCTGTTGTTAGTCTATCCTAAAACTGTATTAATAATCACAGAATCACAGAATGTTAGGGGTTTGGAAGGGACCTCCAAAGATCATCGACTCCAACTCCCCTGCCAGAACAGGACAAAACTTGAGCAGATTGCACAGTAATGATTACAGATTGTAAGATGCCCACCCATATATATGATTTTATCATTGGCAGTGAAATTTTATAAGCTTCTGCCATGTACTTAAGATATCTGCATTGGATTCCATGTGTAAAACATGGTCAAAGCAACATTTTCGTGAAGGGGTGCCAAAAATTGCAGCCTCCAGTTCAGGTTTAGATAGCTAAGTAACAGCTTGATTTCCCCAGGTGCCACTCACCTTCCACTGACTTCAAAAGAAATGTTGAGATCTCTAGACTTCGGAGATTTGGAAACAATTGGTGCCTCCAAAAACAAGGCAGGAATTTGAGCCTTAGACAGTCATTTTTGTCTGCTAGCCACCTGCATACTCAAAAGAAATATGAGCCTAATTCTCAGTTTAGGCCACAAACTCAAGTATTAAGTGAGTATGGCCATTCACAATGAGAAATCAATAGTCTCCCTGTCTGGCTGATGTGCAGTCTTCATCATCAGAGCGAGACACTGAGCTGCCTTGATAATGTACTGAGCCTTTCCTAAAGAGTAAATCCATTACTTTTACACTTGCCTTTTACTGGTACTTGTAAAGTGAACAATTTCATTGGATAAGTTTTGTGGCACAAGTGATAAACAATAGTAAAAAGTCAAAGTCACAACAAAAAAAATTTTCTCTGACTTTTTAACCTAACTTGCTATTTGAGAAGCTTAATGGGTTTGCCAAAGACAATAAATACTGACTGGTAGAAAGGTGTCATTTCAGACAAACCGGCTACAATTGAAACCAATGCCTAACAAAGCCCAACACTGAACAGTTTGTTTTTTCCTAATAATCTGTTACATACGTGTGTTATTCCCAGCTATGACAAGTGATAATGCTGGTATTTTCCTGCAGCTTTCAGTGTACCCGTGAGCTCATTTCATGGGATGACTAGACATATAGGTCACTAGCAGGGATATCACCTACTCTGTCTTACACCACCATAGGTCAGAAGGAGTTGAGCATCTTTTGTTGAGTAGGGAAGGATTTAGGTATGTTATTAAATCCTTTATATAATGAGACATAGGTGAAAAGAGAGATCCTTATGCTGAGACCCATTTGAGAGCCTACCATGCAGAAATCCTCTCCTTCAAATATTGTACCCATTAAAATTGATTTCCATGCTTCAAGGGCAGTCAAAACCTGTGACATATCCTGGAGCTGAGCAGAAGGCTGAGCAAGCCCTGTGGGGTGTAAAGTAGCTGGCTCTATCCCTAATGACCAGCTGTAACACAAAAAAGGTGGTCAGCCTGTGTGAGGTGTAGGCCTGGAGAGACAGATTAGGCTTCACAGATAACTGTCATTAAGCCCCTTTTTTGATTGAAAAGTTGAAGACTAAAGTGTGTAGATCTCTTGAATTTTGAATGACAATTACCACAGTGGCCTTGCCCAGGCTGTTGTGCAAGCTCCTGCTCTGGGCTGCAACAGCTCACATGTTGCAGCTCACACCCAGGGCTCCAGTTCCTCTGTCCTGCAGAGTTGCCCCTGGAAGAAACTCTCCTTCTTAGCAAAGGTTAGTCAGGTGGAGAGACACACTGCACACCCCTCTTCCTCCGCTGTTTTCTTCAAAGGAGAGTTGGTAATTAGTACCGGTATACTTGGTTTGAAGCTCTGTGGTCCTGCAGCAGGCTCCCATTGGGGTGGATATTCACAGGATGTGGAGAGCTGCAGAACAGCCTTGAACTGAACATTTTCATACTCGGTGAATTTGCTACAGCTGTGGTACTGCGAGTGCATGCATTCTTGTGTTCATGTTGCTTACAATACTGGATTCATTTGAGAACTCTCATTTTAATGGAGCGGAGGGAGACATTTGAAGTTCCTTTTTACATAGTATTTATTACATACAAAAAGGATATAGAAAACAATTTCTGAAGGCCGTAAAGGTGAGGCTAGGAAACACCACTGCTGTATAGCCTACGTTTGTCCCTTTATGTATAGACATTGTGATTTGTTATTTAAATGAGATCCTTTTAACCTAACCTCTTTTCATGGAAATTTTCAGATGCGTAATAAAACCAAGACAAAATTTCACCCTGTGTTAATAAACTGAACCCAACGTGTGCTATCAGCACATGTTATAGTCATTTAAATTCTCCACAGCCACCTTGGCCAGTTGAGCTAGCAGGGTGACTGATAGGAGCCGTCTGTCAGCTTCTTGTTGCCTCTCTGAACCAGCATTAGTGGGGACTAGAATATGCCTCAGAACCACAGTGAGACTTGAGAAATCAAGTCTTATACCTGATCTGAAGAACATTCCTCTTGTAAATTCAAGTAGTAAAATCTTAGAAATTTTTTCGTTTTTCAGAGAAGAAAGTTTTGGTTTTGTTTTTAATATAAGCAACATGAGCCCCATTCATATAAATTGCTATATAAAGTGGTGCAGTTATGAAAACCAAAACAACCTGCCTCCACCACCCTCTCCATTGCCAACATTTCCTGAGAAGTAGCGTTAGGAGGCTATCCAGCAGTGAACGTTGTTTAAGTTTGATAACTCTAAGAATTACCAATCTGATCTGTAAGATAAAGGTGTAGTTCAGAGGCTCTGCTCAGTCATAATGTTCTCTTATAGTAGGTCTTACACCCTGCGTTTCTCAAACATTTCAGTCTAAAATGTAGGGCACGAATTAATGGGACAAGATACCAGAGAGTGAAAGGAACAGTTTGAAAGGTACACAATTTACTTCAGAGGCACTTGGCTCTTTTTTTCTCTCTTCTCTACAAATGGTAGTATCATCAGGGAAACTATAAAAGAAAAAAATAAAAAAATAAAAAAAAAAAAGGGGGGGTGGGGCGGAATGTAAAACCAGACACACTCCAAAAGTATTTCATTTTCTTGTCTGAATTTATAAAATAAGGTATATGCACGAAGAGTAAAAAAACAGGCAGGACATTTTTGGCCGAAAAACATTAGGTTTTGATATCACAAGTGATTTAAATGAACAGTAGTTAATTTTTGTCATTTACATTAGGTGTGGTGGAATGGTAAATGTGTTTTTAACAAACTGATTAATCAAGTGAGCTGTCATCCAGCAAATGATCAGACAAAAAGTGGAGCAGTACAGGCAAAAAAGATTCAATAAGCTGATAATGGATCATGAAAGTTCTTTGCCCTGAGAATCAGCTAGGTCACTCTATTAGCTATTGCTTGTCTTTGGAAAGGTCATAGGGATACAACGGGGAAGACTAATTACTCATCAAGCCTTAAATAACTAAGAGCATCCTTTAGAGTTCTATGGACTGATTATGTTGAGATACACAGCTAGATGTTTTTCTTATCCTGGGAATAGCTGTATGCACACCTAGTGGATCATTCTGTGGATTTTGCTTAAATCACAGAAAGGTATTCTCAAAAAAAAAAAAAAAAAGAATATCCACACAAAATTAAATTCAGCAGATTTCCATCACAAGCAAACCCTTAATTTCTTTTCAATCATCAACTCTTTAATGAAATCTGGTAGCACATGTTTCAAAAATTAATATCCAGTTCTTTATTTTCAAGTCATACTCAACTGCACATTTAAGAAAGAAGCTAGCTGTTTTTCTTCTACTGTATTTTCCTTTTAAGTCCTAAATGTTCTAAGTACATTTAAACTAGCTTTAAAAATATGAACTTCTGCATATGTTCAAAGCAATAGACCTCAAAGACATTAATTAGGCCTGGATGTAGAAATATATCATGTTTCATAAAATAGTTAGGAACCTAAACCTCTTTGTCACTTATATAATTCTGAAAGTTCATTTCTACTACCATTACGAGCAACTCAGGAAGAGGGTAGACTTTGAAGTACAACTATGATTGATTAGACTAAAGAAATTCCAGTGCTTCGTTGTGTACTACTTTAATCTTTTGAAAAGTGAATGAACAGCAGATGGCCTAATAAAGACACTGAGTATGTTTGCTCAGTATGGATTTGCTCTGAAGGGATTGGTTCAACACTTTAGAGTACATATATTTGGAATACATCTGTCTTAGTCAAGACAGATGGCTGAAGGAAACAGAAACTTCCAAACACTTGGAATTAATCCAGTGTGAGCACTGCTTCTGAATGAAATTTTAATGGGATATGACTATTGTTCAGTTAGCTTCCTTGGAACAATGCAGCTGTGAATAGTATAGACATACACAGTTTTGATGGCTACTGGGCAGGACTGTTTATGCTTACTTTTGAAATGAAGATACTGTTGTTGGTGGATATTTTCTAATCAGCCTGTTGATAAGGAATTGCATTTGTTTTCTAATAGTCTGTCCAGGATCTTCCATCACCTAAGATGACTAAAAGTAACCACACCTATATAAAACATATTTTCCTATCCAGTGTTAAAGTTTTTAATGAGAGACTTTAAAAGTGTGTGTTATTTCAATCCCATGCAATGCCATATGTTAAATCACAAGATTTTTTAACTACAAATTTAATACAACTTGCAAGTTTGAAAGCTCTGTGTTGTGTGGATCACAGGTGATGTATGAAAAATGTATAGCTCTGCAATATACTCAGAAACATGTCAGTCAAGCTGGAAAAGCATTACACACCCATAACAAATAAAGAGTTCTGTGCAACTATGAACAATTTA
Organism: Megaceryle maxima; assembly: GCA_024605025.1. Classification (NCBI taxonomy): domain Eukaryota; kingdom Metazoa; phylum Chordata; class Aves; order Coraciiformes; family Cerylidae; genus Megaceryle; species Megaceryle maxima. The sequence continues at coordinate 131,595 of JANHGN010021254.1, read as the reverse complement.
GGATTTTTTTTATTTCCATATTAAGATGTTGCAGTTCAGGTGATGTCTACTTTGTTGAAAAGCTGCCCATTTCAATAATGACTAATGTTGCTGCATTAGTATTCAGTCTGTTGGCTGTATTGGTCTCATGATGTTTCTAACTGCTGTACTCTTGTTTTCTCTTTTGCAGTAATAACAAGTAGTGGCTACAGCCCAAGATCAGCGCACCAGTACTCTCCACAGATATATCCCTCCAAGTTAGTGTCTGCACATCTTCTAGTCTTTTATAGGGAATTGACCTTGGCTGTACGCAGTTCTCTGGTTTGTTGCAAACAAGTGTTCATCAGCAGAAGAAACAGAGAGAGAGGAAAATACTTAAGCCTCAGTATTGACTCCATTATACCCCTCTCTCCAACTTTTTTTTCCTCACATGGCTGCAGAGTAAGATTTTGCTCTGTGCAGTATTGCTGCACAAGAAATACCCTTGAATATCTGCACACAACAGAGGAAAAAAGAAAAAGTCAGACTATTACATTCTCAGATATCAGCATTTTAATAGTGCTGGCAATATATACAGACATATTTTGAAGAAGACAGTTTATGTTTAGAAATCACAATTGCATGTGCAAGATGTGTACTGAGGGTTAACCCTGTCACAGACCCTCCCAGTGCCAGCATTACCAAACACTTCCAAACATTCCACAGTCACAAACCACCCCTTCTTCCTTCTTCCCTCATATCATAAGATATAAAAAGCAAATAAATTGGATCAGTTTTTAATCTTTTTCTTTTTTTTGGGGGGGGGCAATCACATAAATCCAGGAGTGGGAACTTTAGGACAAAGCACTGAAGATGTTATATGAAACTGCTGCAGTGGGCAGTCTTATTAGTTTGCTTATCCGGCAGTCAGCATTGTGGACAAGGGTGCTTGATCCCAGTATGCCATCTATTTGTTTCCATTTATTTCATACAGCTACCTGTGTCACTTTCATTCAGAGAAAGCATTGAAACTGTAGCTGATTAGACTTTTCCAAGTTTCTTTAACAAATTTGCATTCATATCATGGTAGCCAATATTTATTGATACAGAAAAGCAAGTGCCTGAGCTAAGGACAGCCCTCATTCCGCTTAAAATATGTTTTGGCAAAATGTATCAGATACTTTTGGCCAAATACATTATAAGTTTTAATATGATTTTTAATCTACAGTTATAATTTATTAGCATCTAAATGAGTAATCCTTTTCTGATAGTAACTACTGCCAACTGTACTAAACTAATCAGAAAGAAAAAACTAAAAACCAATTCAAATCTGAAATTTAGTCATGGCTTTTAATGGCTAGGTTTCAGTTAGTGTAATTCTGCTGTGTGTTTATTCAACTCTTGGTCCATAAAGTCTTACTTGACTTACAAAACAATCCAAGACAAATGTTTCTCTGTGTTTTTGCAACTCTGGAGGGCAAAAATATTAAACTTGATTTTATTCAATCTGCCCATAAAACCCCAGTATTCATAAATAAAAGACCATTTTTTATTTCCATTCTATTTCTCTAGACCATATTTTCCAAATGTTTAAAGCCCATCTGGTTACCAAAATATTGCTGTCACTGTTTTTTATGCTTTCAATGCCATGATCCATCTCCCATGGAAGCCAGAGGCTAGTTGTCTGTTGAAGCAGAACCATACACAGAGGACATAATGTAGTAGCTTTAATGTTCATGTCTGTATGTCCTTTATTCTTCTAGTCCAGTTTTCCCTCCACTTGATTAAAAGAACATGGAGGCTTTTCTGATTTAAGCATGCTGATCTTGGCTGAAAGGGGTCAAATCCCCATAAAGTTGTATAGCAGTGGCACAGATCACCTAGAGCTGGACGGTAGCTTGAAAATTAAACTGTAGTGATGGGACAGCACAAAACAATCACCATGCCCTGGGGAATGTGAGCTGGAGTGGTTTTCAGCTTATTTCAGTGGGGGCTGGAATAAATCCCAGAAGAAGAACAGTTGGCAGAATAGTGAACTGCCTTTGGACATCTTTAAACGTTTTTCTTTACTTTATTGCTTGAATCAACATACAAAGTATTTGTTGCCACAGTAATGCTATTTTTCCTGATATTTAGGCCCTATCCACACATTCTTTCTACACCAGCAGCTCAAACAATGTCTGCCTATGCCGGACAAACCCAGTATTCAGGAATGCAGCAACCAGCGGTCTATACAGCCTACTCACAGACAGGACAGCCATACAGCTTACCCACTTACGGTATTTGACCTCTTTTTCTTATTACTTCGCCTTATGTAAAAGTAAGAGCAATGATGACATGAATATTTTTTTGCTTTCTTTTTTATTTTTTCCCAACTGTAAGAAAATATTTTAAAGAATCAGTTGAAAATTAATTTCTTATACAGATTTGGGTGTAATGTTGCCAGGCATCAAGACGGAAAGTGGGCTCTCGCAGACCCAATCACCACTGCAGAGCGGGTGCCTCAGTTACAGCCCAGGGTTTTCCACCCCGCAGCCAGGCCAAACACCCTACTCTTATCAGATGCCAGGTGAGTATCCACCACCATCAGGGCCACTCCCATCTAGCTGCTGCCAATGCCCACCTCTTCCTTCGTATCTATATTTTCCATTCATTTTTGTGAACTCTGGCTAATACACTTATCACTTGCAGCTACTTTTGCCTCTAAAATGTAAACTTAAGAATTTTTTTCCAGTACTGATATGCGTATAGATATTCATTCTGGTCATCTGTTAATTTAGATCTGGTCATGCAATGCAGTCCCTCTTTGCACCTTCATTTCTTACAGGGTGAAATCACAAGGCAAGACTGGAAGCATTTGTTGTATTAATTAGCATAAACAAGTCACTTTTCCTTGTTTCCATGTTTCTAAGTATGACATCACTTGATACTTGTTTTTCTCTGAATCAACACAATGTCTTAGAATTTCTCCTTAATTCAGATTTATTCTTTCACTTATTGTTCAATCATTCATTCACTTCTCAACCTTTGATCATTGATAACTTGTCTTATTTGGATAATTTTTAAGCTTCTTATACAATGTTCAATCTTCTAAATACTAAAAATTACAATATGACTCATCTGACATGTTGAAACCAAAGACATACCTCATTACAGATCATTTCAAAACACTGGGATCAACAAAATATTCTTTGAATTTTTTTTTTCATAAGTGAACATGCACTAAAGTATTAGAACTTAGAAAGGAAGATGAAAATTAAGGCAGTATTTGAGGAGAGATGAGCCACTGCAATAAACTGAAAAATGCTTTCTTGAGTGGTGTAATGACTTACTGCCAATGCTTTTGTTGTATGATGTGAAGAGGAATGTATGTGTGGAAGTTGCATTTCATTTCTTTTAAAGTTTCATTACAATATTGTGTTGTTTAAAGAGAAAATAAAAATTGTTTGTTCTTCTGATTCATCTGTATCTTAGCATGGAATATTGTATTAAGAATTTTATTTTGATTCGCAAGCAGGTTCTCACAGTTCACTGTATTTTTTAATTTTAGGTTCTAGTTTTACACCATCGTCCACTATTTATGCAAACAATTCTGTTTCAAATTCTACAAACTTCAGTAGTTCACAACAGGTATGACTATTAAGATTTTTGATTACCAATTACAAAAGAATTTATATAACTCCAATGATGGCATGTTATTTTAATTTAGAACTGTTATGTTGGATTAGAAGCACTGTGGTTCAATGCTGTTTTCTGTGGAAAGCGGTCAAAATCCCAATGGAAACCTAGCTGTGTCTTTTGGCACTTAAATATTTCAGCAACCTTCTTCCAATCTTTCAGTAAATATCCTTAAATTAAAAAGCGTTCAATATCCTTAAATTTAAAAAAAATCTAAACTAAACCACCAGAACTCTTGCAAAGGTGATATGATTGCACATTTAGAAATAGTTAATGGAAGAATCACTTGTTACTCTACTTAAGTACTCTGCTGCATTTGCTGTTTTAGGATTATCCATCATACACAGCTTTTGGCCAAAATCAATATGCACAGTATTACTCAGCATCAACATATGGTGCATATATGACCTCAAACAACACGGCTGATGGCACTTCATCATCATCAACCTACCAGTTACAGGACTCTCTCCCTGGCCTGACTAGTCAACCAGGTACAGATCTACATTCAGGTGAAAACAGTTTTTGTATTTTATTCTGTAGTTGTATAAAAACAAGATTTCCATATCTACCTTTTTTTAATATTGCCACTTTAAGCTCATGCCTTTTGGAAAACCTTATGCAAACTAGCCAACATAAGCTTGTTTGTTTGCTTGTTTAGTTAGGAGACCTGTCTAGTTCGTTCTCTAGTTAAATAAAGGTCTTTGCAGACCAAGATGGTTGTCTGTGGAAGGAGAAGACCTGAAAAAACTTACAACAGTCTGATAGGGATCTGTTAGTATCAAAAACAACTATATGGTAACAAACCTTGTAAGTTTTGAACTAAAAATTCAATTCTATTACTGACAGTGTGTCCACCTCCAAGTATTGCTCTAAAGAATTTAAAACAAGATACTTTTGTTTATCTAATTATGCCCCAGTCATTCTAGCAAGAGTTCATGGGCTTTATTAAGAATGTATACAAGCCATGCTTGCTAATTCACATAACTAAGAATAGAGCCATTTGGTTATTAGCACAAGCCTCTAAAAATACAGCATCGAGGCAGTTGAAGTTGCAAAAAAAAAGTCCTCAGGAGACTCAATTCGCCTGCCCAACTCTGCCCCCTTGTGCACACCCACCACAGCACAGCACTTGGTTGCACATTTCTATTCTAAGAGCACCACTGCTGGTTAATGGCATCTCTTTGCTTTTCCTCATCATTATAACCTAGTTCATAGTGATTTACCTGCTCCATTCTACGTGTAATGCAAACACAAATGTTAACAGGGATTTCTTTCCCCTCCTTTTTCCTTTTCATGCTAAATTTCTAAGTCCCTGACCATCTCACCAATTTAACTCTGTTTAATATAAATGTGACTAAAGTAAAGAAAAATTCAAACTATGTATTTGAAATTATGCACAGTACAGTGCAGAACTATGGAGATCTTCATGAGCTAGTGTAGGAGTTCACAACCACTGTCAGACAAGCGTGGTATCCTCGCTGAATAAACAGAGCCTTTTTTTGCATGCTCATTTTCCTGTATTGTTTCTGTTGCATAGGAAGTTCTTAAAGATCTATCTCAGTATTATGTCATATATTCATAACCTAAGTAGCCCACTAAGTCTTTATGTAGCATCTATAGGAGAGGTTATCAATCACTTGCTACCTAGCCTGGCTTTGCTAGACCAGGGACACTGACTTCACTCATGCAGCATGGATAATGTCTGCCTTACCCACAGACTGAGCATTTAGAAACACATCAGCAAATTGTGGTTTGGATTAGGCTCTGAACAGGGGGAAAATGGGCTTTAATCACAAAATAGTCTCATGGTATAAATCTTTCAAATTCTCATCCTAAGAACTGCAACATCACAATGAAAAACATAGTTAGAAAAAATAGTTTATTATAATGATGAATTTGTACAAAGGAAGGGTAATACAGAGTAGATAAGTATAAGCAAGACTTTGTATTTTATATAAGCTTCTTAAATTTACTAAAGAAGTTAGAATTTTAGTTGCATGAGTTGAAATTTTTCCTTGCCAGATATTTTCCTCAGGCTGATTTTTAGAGAGAGTGTGAGTGTGTGTGCACGTGTGTGCAGGTGCTTGTTTGTGGTAGAGTAAGGTGTGGAATGTATATGGGGAGATAGGCATTCCCTTAATTTTTAATGAAAGTGTAAAAATGTTATTCAGTAGTTTCAGAATGCAAATTTAGGAAGACAAAGCTAACTTGAAATCAAGTGAAATTTCAACAGTTGCAGGACATCCATAACAGGCACAAAACAATGTAAAGTATTTTTAAAAGAAAGATGTTTTGATAATTGTGCATGTTCTGTGTACATCTCCTCGTTCTTTTGTGATTCCTCCATATTTTTATTTCAGAAAATCAGACAATGTATCCCACATTGCCTGTCCTGTACGTATCTGTGTTTCCTAGAAATGCGGTACGAATTCATCATGTATTACAAACTCACTTAGTATTCAATAGCATTGACAAAAGAAAAGCAATCATGCATAGCCTGAACATGTTGACAAAATATTGAAAGCTTCACATCTGTGAAGCAGGAAGGATTTTCTTGTTTGTGGTTTGTTTAAGCATATGAACTTGTTTTCCTTGTTAAGTAGGTTGTGCATCTGAACTTACAAATCTGCCCACACACTCCTTTTATTTGTGAAGTGTTGCACTGATCATGCGACCCTCTGCTCAGAGTGCAACACCCACTTTGCGAATACATGACATGCCTGTGCCCTTCTGTGTCACTGTAAAAATAAATTTCTGTCATGGAGTACAGTGCCTTGGAGATCATTTCAGATACAGTAGATGATGCTGCAGAGCTTCATTACTCGCCTTGTTCACTTGCTGTTCAGCAGGGCTTTATTGCTCAGTCCTTAAGACTTGCTCCAACTAAAACCTAAGATTAACCACAGCAAGGCACTTCACTCTTCTGCTGTGTCTGCTAGCTATTAATTCAAATAACTAATCAAAGCCTCTACTACTCTACACACATACAGAATTTCTTGTTTTCATAATAAAGCCCCATCAGATCAGGAGTTATCAATTTCAATTGTATTTATTGACTCAGTAAAGAAAATGATACAAAAATTGAAATAGACTTTACTCTTTCTGCTACTCATATCAAGCAATAGCACATTATGAGCCGGGAAAAAAAGAGGTTTGTAATGTTGAAGCCATCTCCTATCTGCTATTTCTGATAAGAATATGTAACAAAAGTCAATCCATAAGGAGAGTATGAAGGGGGCACAAAAATTCATCCATCTCACATCTATGTAAGGCTCAGCTCCTTACCCTTCCCGTGGAGTTCTCTTCATGTCTGTACTGTGCCTGTCCTATCTTAAGATTTCTCAAAAAAGCAATCATTACCACAGAGTATCTGTGAGACAAATAGCTGTCTCCAGGGTTACTTCATCTCCAATAGGAATTAGTCAAGATAATCCTTAAAGGGTTCTGCCTCAGGACATGAGTATATTTGGTGAATACATTTAATCTAGGATGGATATAATACTAGCAGAGGAGATAGGTCTGTAGGGAGCCTGTTTCAGAGTCCATCTTTAGGCACCTCACTTTCATAAGTCGAGAGTTAGGCAAGGTGATATTGTAGGATATTACCTCCAGTTCAGTTACTGGGATGCATCTGAGCCTGGTCTCTCTCTTAATATGGTACCCACAGTGAAGCACTCTTTGCAGCTTCTCCAGGAGATGGCACATGAAAAACAGTGCAAAGTTCTATATGCAGACTGTACCCGCATCTCTTTTCTCCTGGTTAAGTGGCACAACTGTGTTTTAACCATGAGGAGTAGGTGTTCACATCAAACTAATGGTGGGATACAATGTTCTGAATATGAAAGACCACCTCCTTTTGTAACATAGGTGCTGTAGCTCCCTGTCCTCTAACTGGAGCTGCAGCAAGATCTCCGTGTCATGAAAGGCTTCATGCTGAACATGAACTAGTATAAGTATGTGCATGAACATCTGTGATAAAGAGGTCATTCCATGTTCTGGTTTTAACATTTTCCTTTTGCTTTATTGCATCTCTGATGCTGCTCATAGTTCCAGTGGAGAATGCTATGAAGTACATATATTAGGCACGTGTTAAGTATTGGAAAAGCTTAAAATTTCAAACACTGAAGTCAAAATTCCTGTCTAATATGAACTGAAGTAGGAACTCTTCATGAGGGTAAGGTACTCAGTACTCAGTTATTAGAATTTCTCACACTGCTTTACGTTACATGGCTGAATTTTCAATAAGTTTTATCAGTATTGACCTCATTTCTAAAGCAAACAAAGGTTAAGAAAATGCAGTTGCTCCTTTAGCCTGCTGTTCGTAAAAAGCAAATCAAGCAATTAAGCCTACAGTTGTTCAAAAAAACATGCACTACTGGCTTCTGCAGTTCTAAAATAGATGCATACTTTGCGTTCAAGTAAGAGACAGCTGCTCATTCTGATTTAGAGATTAGTGTAGTGAAATAAAGTTGGCTTTATGTATCTAGAACTTACAATTCTGTACAGTGATTAGTTACAGTCCTGATTAGTGGATAATTATCCAATCATATACAGTGTTGACACAAGCAGAAGCCCTTAGCAACTGGTAATGGCTAATGCTAAATGAAAATTGAAGTTATTTACCTCAGTTGTTAGATACTTTCAGAGAAGACTGAGAACAGGGCTTTTTAATATATATATTTTCTTGGTAGATTAAACAAAGTCATTGAGAACAGATGATTTAATACATTACTGTAGAAGTGATTCTTGATTTTGTTGTAAAATGTTGAAATGTTTAAGTATGAAGACTTTTGTGGTAAGAATGCAAACATTCCTCTTCACTTATTTAATTTTTGCCTTTTCATTTCTGGGGTTTTGTTTTGGGATATTTTTTCCACTCTGTCAGAATAATCTAGGAAATTATATTTTCATACAGATCTCTTACATGCTCACAACTTCCTTTGAAGTCCATGTAGGTTTTTGCTGCACAAGGATTCTGGTTATGAAGCATCTTTTGTACATTTGTACTTTTTCCAAAGTATATTTTCCTGTTCTTTTTATGGAGAAAGATCTAAGATAATGTGACCTTATTGATCGCTCTGCTGCCTGCAGTGTCCTACTGACATCAGCACCATGCTGGGAATAGAAATGATTAGTCAACAAGAACTCTCTCTCTGTTCTGTAGGCAAAAAGTTAAAACTGCATGAGAAGATTATTCATTAGATATTATTATTGCTGCTCATTTCTCGGCAAGTAAGAGCTTTGGAAGAAGAGAAACTACTATAGAATACATATGATCCTTAACCAAATTGAGACAGAACTACCTAAAATGATAATCTGGAATAAATTCTCAAATTACAGATTTGAAATTCTCTTCTTAGTTACTGTCTGAAAGTTTATCTTTGTTCTGCACAAGCAGAGAAGCACATTGGTTTTGCAACATTGAACTAGTCATCACCTAATTTGAGAAAAAAAAATAGTAGTATCTGCTTCCAGGCGATAGCAGAATAATTTGAGTACATTCCCAGGAAGTGAGAGAGACAGATTTTATTTCCTTCTGTTTCATGGATAATTTATTACCCCTTGAGGGTACACGGATGTAGATTGTTGGTCGTGACAATATGTCTTTATACTTCATATATATCAGTCATTCAGTCAAATATACCTGTGTGCCCTGGAGAAGGCAGTGGAACCTAGGTAAGTCCTTCTCCAGGTAAGTGTCCTAACCAATAGGCTCAGGAAGTAACTTTCTTCCTGTCCTCCCCTTTCCTTGAGTCTTGAATACTTTCCTCATAATGTCTAGAGCTCCCATTCAGGAATGTGACATTATGGGCTTAAGTCTTATTCTTCCAAGAAATACAACAGTATTTTTCCAGTCAAGATATATAAATATATCTTCACAGTGTATTTATTTTCATAATCTTCTGTATGTGGTTCACTGCAAGGTATAAATAAATGATGGAAGACATTAAGAATTTAACTATTATGTTACGTTATGCACAGACTCTTAATTGAGACTGCAGTCTATTTTTATTTCTTAGTGCCTGCTAAACCAGAATTGTTTTCTTCTTTGTTCTGGAGGAAGAATGAGGTGAATGGCTCAGGGAAGATCACATTCAGGGAAGGAACATTCACATTGGAAGGAACTTCCGCAGGTCTGTTGGTCCAACCCACTCATGGACGAGCCAGTGTAGACCATGTTGCTTAGGGTTGTGTCCAATCAAGTTTTGAGTGTCTTCAGAGATGGAGAATACACAGCCTCTCTGGGCACTTGTCCCAGGGCCTGACCACTCTCACAGTGAAGGATTTTTATCCTGTGTCTTACAGGAATATCCCTTGCTGTGATTTCTGTCTGTTGCTTTCTTGTCCTTTCTCTATATACCTCTGGGAGGAGTCACTCAGCCTTTCCTCCTATGTGCTTAGCCCTTTAACTGTCTTGGTTCCCCTCACCTAGACTAACTCCAGTTTCTAGTGTCGTTCTTTCTTATACTTGGGGACCCAAAACTAGATATTTTTCCAGACATGGTCTTGCAAGTTCAGAACAAAGCAGAAAAATCACTGTCCTTGATCTGCTGGCCACGTTCTTCTTGCCTGGTGGACTTTGGTGACTTTAGTGATGTTCTTTTGTAAAAATTAATAATGATTCCATCTCAAAATCAGATGCATCATAGATAATTTGGGGAAAATGTTTGTAGCAAATGTTAATTTATTCTGCATATGTGCCATCATGAGCACTTTTAACAAATATTAGCAAAGTGGTCCAGAAACACACATGAAGCACAAGGACTCACTCCCTTGAATCAAACTCTATAGTAGATGTCAGATCTAAGGTGTACCCTTTCCTTCTTTAACGGAGAAAAATCAAATCATTAATAGGATAGGTTATAAAGGAAGATTTATGTCATTCAGCCCTCTGGAACCTAGCCAAACTGCATTTATTGCTAGCAGTTTTAAAAGGACACTGAAGGTCCTGTGTTATGAAGAAAAGGATATTTTCCATGTACTGAGCAGTGGCATAATAGTACTTTGTAAGGGGAAGTTCCATGTCAGGCTTCCTGTAGTCTGTCTTACATAGCTACTGGTTTGTGATCACCTCTAAAGCCCTTTGTTACCAGCAGAAGCAAATTAGATTAAATGGGTAAATCACAGATAGAGTGTTAAGAGCAGCTATAGCATCCCAGATCGGAGGTCATTCTAGCACATCTTCTCTTTGACAGCAGACAATAGCTGAGAGTTGCAGAAAGATGATCAGAACACAACTATGAATTCACCCTCTTTCTGGTAGTAACTGGAACATTGCATTTAATATTATGACTTTCCTCAGCCAATTTGCAGGCAGAGTTAAGGGTGGGGAAGAAACTCCAAACATGGGAAATGAACTACTTCAACTAAAAGGCAATTTATGTTTTGAGAATTCACAAGTGTAACTATTAAAATACATCTTGCTTGGATATCAATATTTTGCATATGTCCATGTGTATTTGTATATATGTCTGCACATACGTACGTGTCATTTTAATCTTTCTCTTATGCTGCTAAAGTTTGTAATGTTTCCTTGGTAAAGTCAAAAGTGTATGTGGCATACCACATTCCATCTACGTAAGATGAACCATGTTGTCACTCATTTTATACAAGTTTGTTGGGTGCATCTTGTGATTGAGTTTGCATACACACACATCTAGCTAAGTGGGGAAAAAAAAGAAAAAAAAGGTTTATTAATTAAGAAAAACAGCACTAATTTTATCCTGAATGGTTGACTTCACAGGGGAGTTTGACACAGTGCAGAGCCCCTCCACACCAATCAAAGATCTTGATGAGAGAACATGTAGGAGTTCTGGGTCAAAATCTCGGGGTAGAGGGAGGAAGAATAATCCATCACCCCCTCCGGACAGTGACTTGGAGGTATGCCTGCAGTAACTGATGAATGGTAATGCAGAGGTTTTTTCTGATGAAAAGTAAATTCTGAAATCTACAGCTGTGGAAAAATCTTGAGGCATTTTAGAACACATCACGGACACAGTCTCAGTAACTGAATGTAACAGATACTGGTTATTGTTTTAACATACACATACAATGAGACATTACTGCTCTTTAAGATGAAGTTAGTCAGAAAAGTAAATGTGATTCTGCCTTGCACTTTTTAGCTCTAGGAGAGTGCATCTTTCAGTTTCTCATGCTACAGAACCACAAAATTATGAGACTTCTGAATTCAAAACTGTAACATTGTCTCTTAGTTTTTTTAATAGGAAATCTCAAATATATTGGTTTTTATTAATTTTTATGAAGTATATTGCTTTTTTAATTTATGAATGCAGGATCATCTGGCCATTGCTTTTCAAATACTTATGCACAGGTTGGTCCTTTTGCTTGGAAGTATCTTCAGTGGATTTCAATGAGGCAGCTTACATCACTGAAGTTATGGCTGTACTTAAATAGGCGCAAGATCAGTGCCTTAGTGAAGAAATATATCTGCCTAATATATGGGGTGATTGTTTAAAACACAGGTGACCTCTTAGCAATGGAATAATTATAGTATTATTGCTCCTGTGTATAGCAGTGTGTAAGGCAGTTAGCCTTACAGTGACAGGAGGAGGAGGAGGAGGAAGCAGAGTGCCTCTGTGTGCATGAAACACTCCAGCCCTGGCATAAGGAGAAGGTGCTGCCTGCTAGTGCGGTGTGTGCCCTGATGCTACCAGACCAGCACTGGGAGAAGCCAGTCCTGGACAGCCCCACTGCTCTGTCTTTGCTGACCAGCCATGTGTACAGCAGAAGACAAGACTTTTTCTGGGACTTGGCTGGCCATACAGCTGCTCCTGGGTTAGCAGGGTTGGCTGCAGTGCTAGGCACTGAATGTTGATGCCACTGGTTTTATAAAGAAACTTACACAGTTTTTGCTTTTCAAAGGATATAATTTTTCCAGTGAAAGACTCTAACTTCTTATATTTCAGTTCTCCTGTCTTTTTTTAAAGTTTACCAGTGGACATAAACCCCTTATTAATATAAGGATGTTCTTTCCTTTTGTGTGTGGGGGTTTGGTTTTTTTTGGTTTTGTTTTTTTTTTGTTGTTGTTGTTGGTGGGGGTTTTTTTGTGTGTGTGTTTGTTGGGGATTTTTTTTGTCTTAGTTTTTGTTTTGTTGGGGATTTTTTTGGTTGGTTGGTTGGGTTTTGTCTGTTTCTTTTTTTTTTCAGTTAGAGTAATCCATTTTATCCTACAATATTATTTAAATTCTGTGTGACATTACCTGTGGCACATAGCACTTTTACCCAAGACTTAATTTTAGCTATACAGTAGAAAATAAAGAACCTTGAATCAATAAGGCTTGCAGAGAAGTATCTGAGAGTACTGTTTAAGTTAACAATTAGGTTTGTTTGACCCTCCATCACATTTCTGAAATCTGTGTTATACAGCTTTTTTGAAAAGCTTTTTAGAGGACAAGTAAGAAATGGTTGAAGAGTTCAAAAGTACTCTCCTTCTGACTTTGTACCATACATGTTACACTGTTTTTGCTGATTTTCAGAGAAAACCCACTCAGTTAAGTGTTTGATTGAACTTCAGCACTCAGATGACTTTTAGCCCCCATGGGGTGGGATGGTGGTGGGACACAGATGTTATTTGTTTAATAATATTATTCCCACTTTTGTTTTCAGCGTGTCTTTGTTTGGGATTTGGATGAAACAATCATAGTTTTTCATTCACTGCTTACAGGATCCTACGCGCAGAAGTATGGCAAGGTATGTGAGCTGTCAATTCTGTGTAGATTCACTGTATTTGGCCTGCACATGTGAGTGGTTTTCACCTTCCGTGTTCATCATGGCTTGGGTGAAGTTAGAGGGAAAGTGTACAGGAAACCCTGTTTTCAGAGGGTTAATGTGAAAAAGTCAAAGAGAGAAATAAGCACAGACCCTATGCACAATATATGAGGCAGGGCTGAAACAATGCTGCAAGTGAGGGAAGATTTTATAGAGGAACAAGGGTGAGGTTCCTGAGGTATGTTGGAAGAGACGCTGCAGGGAGATAATAGATGTGGTCAAATGGAAATAACTGACAGCATCTGGATGCATAGAGGAAGAAATAAGAAATAAACTGGAGTGACAGGTGAATTTATAGGGAAATTGGTGAATCAGGATGAGTAAGGGACTGACCTGTTTCAATGCCAGCTGCAGATGTTATTCTTTGACTCCCCAGCTTTTCCGTTGAATCGTTGGTTTCCTTGGCTGGCTTTGGGATGAGTAATGCTGGGGAGTGAATCCCTCTCCAAAGCAGACAGTTGTACACATCCTCTCCCCTCCAGTGAGATCCAGAAAGAGTTCAGGTCATGGAGCAGCAAGCTAGAGAGCAAGAGGAAGAGTGAGGGAGTCAGAGAGAAGCAGTTGCAGCCTGCTGAATCAGCTGTGAACTCTTCTGGGCTGGTGGTGGGAGCCCAGGGAACAGTGCTCGGGCAAGGGGAGAAGGGACTGGTGGGAGAACCAGTGCATAGCAGCAGGAGGGGGCTGCTGGCAGGGGTAGAAATAAGGCCTGGATAAAACAAAAAATTAGGGCAAATCTATGGAAGGGGGAAAAAAATGAACAGGAAGGATGTCGGTATGTAGATACATAGAAATCATAGAAATGTCTGGGTTGGAAGGGAGCTCTAGAGGTCATCCAGTCCAACCCCCCTGCTGAGAGCAGGGACATCCTCAACTAGAGCGGGTTTCTCAGAGCTTCATCAAGCCTCACCTTGAATGTCTCCAGGGATGGGGCCTCAACCACCTCCCTGGGCAACCTGTTCCTACCTATGCAGATACATGGATGTAGATTTTCTAGGTGTTGTGCCATTTAAGTGTAATTAATACAAAGGTGTTTCTTTTTAAGAACATAACCATGTCCATACTATGTTAGACGAATGGCTTGTTTAGCCTAAGTTTCCTGCCTCTTAATCCCAGTCAGAATCAGATGCGCAAAGGAGGATGTGAGAAACAGTACATTAGAGAAATGCTTTCCACACCCACCTCCCCAGCCAGTGGATAAGAAATGTCCAAAACCAGAACCTGTGGATTATAACTGCAGATGTCCTCTGTGTTTTGAGCCAGCTGTTTGTGGTTATTAAAAGAGAACAGTAATAGGAAAACGCACAGGCCCAGACAAAAATCTGAATTTTTGGAATGCTAAGATAAAGGTAATTATTCATCTCTTGTAGAAACCAGCATTGCTTGTTTTGCTGCTTCACAGTGCTAAATCAGAGCACATTTCATTACTCTGTCCAAAACTCCTCTTCTGCTGTTCAAACACTTAACTTCTGCTTCAAACACTGTATATACAGTGATTTTGTCAGAACCATTTCTAACTTAACGGTTCTCAAAAAAACCCCAAGAAACCCTAGCTCAACACCAACATTTATATCACTTCCAAGTTCAGCCCATAGACTGCCACAGAACTTGCTGAATTGCCCCAGTGAGACAGTCATTCCTTTCATCCTTTTCTGATTGTGCCCTCAGGATATTTACATATGCCATCTCATATAATACATGACTAATGTCCAAACCAACTTTAATAGAAAGTTTTAAAATTCAGAGTACGTTTTGTAGGTCATAAACTTCTATGGGTAACTTGAAAAACTGTCTTAGAGACAGGCAGAAATTAATTCCTTCCTCTAAAACACCTCACTTTTTATGAGTAGGGATATTTTTAAAAATCCCAGTACCACTGTTCTTTAAGAATCCATACAGAGTCCTTAGAAAGAGTGATGGCTTATTAACAGCCAGTAGTACTGACAGCAGATAAACCTGGCTTGTATAACCAAGAGTATCTCAAAGGCAAGTGAAATTACAGTAGCTATGCTGTAAACATATCAGTAAACAAATGTCATGAATAACCATGAAGAAAAATTAGAGCAATTCTTAAGTTTAATCCTTTTTTTTTCTTTTCTTCTTTTGTACTGATAGGTGGCATCCATACAAGTAGGGAAATGTGTTCATTTCCAGAGACTGTAAAATAAAAGTAGTAGACTTTTTCCTTCCTGAAGTGACTACATTTGCCATATTTATATGGAATTCATTGGGAAGGTAATTGCCAATGAAAAACACATATTGTTGACTCTATGGAAGCTAGACCCGTAGGAAAGGAAGTACAGGGAGAGCTTATCATGAGCAGGCTTCAACTTTTGCATGTCACTGAAGTTTTGCCTAAACTTAAGATGGGATGTGTCTGAGATGAAATGCCTAAGGGGTTAGACATAGGGAAAGATAGCACAGCTGGAACCTCAGTCAGTCTCTGGTGGGTGACCTCTTTAGCAGATGTGGCCCTTATCTTTTCTGTGTATGATTTCCATCTGTAAACAAGGTCTTAATCCAAACTGAAGTCCAGTTTGTTGTGAGAGTTAAATTCACAGGAAAAACAGACTTTATCCCTTCCCCCATATTTAAACATTCTAAATGAGATTAATGACTCTTTAATGTGAACAGTGCTTTGAGGGAAGACATCTTCTTATTTCTTCTTATTTTCTATATTCTTCTTATTTCTGTCTGACTTTGGTGTAGTGGTTATTTTATTGGACTGATCAGAGCTAACATAAAAAGAGAATAAAAAATACACCACACCTCTTTTAGGTTTCAGGGAAACCATGCTGCCATCCAGTTTTAAGACTACCACTTATTGTTCAGCTTGTTTGCTCATCTGCTTCATACTTCATAAACCAGTAAATTTCTATTTTTAATTATTTGATGAAGTAGCAAATTACAAACATTGGCATCTCAGCTGTTATTTTATGACTTGTGTGGCTGATTATGGTTTTTGGATTATGGTTTTTGCAGCTGAGCACCAGTTGGCAGATACAGTTCTGTACAACGTTGAGCTCTTAAGTGAGGGTTTGTTGATGTGACAGGGCATGTGTTAGTTGTCATCATCTGTTAAATGTTTATGAGGTACATTCTTATTCCCTGTGAACAGTGGGTATGATATCTTCCACTGCATTCCAGTTATTCTTGATGATTTAAGGTTGATTAAGCTGGAGTTTTGTCTTCCTCTGAGCATTTAAATTTCATTCATTTGTCCCACGTCACTCCAGAGGGCAAGGATGCCCGGATGAATGCTGTGACTCAAGGTGTAACTGATGCAAAACTTAAAACAAATTCATACTTGGTGATAACACTTCAACATTTTTGATAGGACTGATAATGATAGAAAGTTGTTGAGGATACCACGTTAACCTTGTACGCTTCTTTGGAAAGGGCTCAGAAGTTTTTTATTACTCTCTCTCTGCTTGTCAAGTTATTAAATAGAAAATCTTTGTCACCATTAGCACCCGTGGTGTTTTTGTTCACCTGTACTAACAGTATATTTTTCATGACCTCCATTCACTCCTTCAGTGTCTGAAACCTCTGAGCCCATTTTCCTTCCTTCTTCTAGGGAGTGTGAAACAGAAACTTCCTATGGAGTATGTGAGTTTTAATTCATCAGTCACCAGATACAGTTATGAAGAAGAGATATATTCTCTTCCTCCATTGACACCCATATGAAGCTCTTTTGGGAACAGGTGTCCCCTGTGAGAGAGCTGAACTTAAAATATGAGAGTCCTAGGTAATGTAGGGAAGTGCTACAAATACTGGTATTTAAGTATTTCCACTTTTTCAGAGGTTGATTTTGTTGTAAGTCTGTTAAAAACAGCCACCCATTGAAAATCTATTCTTATAATATTATTCCTATATTTTGCTGGTTTTCTTGATTATTTTTAAGGCTTCACACACAAAAAAAATCCTGTCTCAATGATTCTACCTGACAGCCTATTTATTTGTTTGTTTTCTGAGGTTTTATACAGTTTGGTGTGTTTGTTTTTTTGGTTTTTTTTTTTTTTCCAAGAAATTAAATGATTTTGAACATCTTGTGCTGAAGTCTGAACTTCCAAGACAATATTAAATAGACTTTTTATCTGAATGGACACTGAGTTTTTGGGGCTTTATTGCAGTCGCTTTCCTCTTGGTTAAAACATTTAAATATTGGTTCTCCTAGGATATTTTTATCTAGTCTCCCAGGAGGCATTCCAGTGGATGGACCAGTCTAGTAAAGAAGTCCACAGACAGACAGTCTGGCTCCAGTTTAGTGCCTTCATACTAATGTAACTAAAGTAAATTGTATTTTGGTATACAGAGGTGCTGTAGCTGGTCTTGATTCTTTTGCATGCTAATGGTTTCTGGCTAAAATCATGCCTCTGAGAGCCAGAGTTGTTCTTTATTCTCCAAATTATCTGGGGGAAAATTCTTCTTTTTAATTTTTATTATTATTATTATTATTGTTTCCTTTTGTGTGTGTGTGTGTCCTTTTTTCTGCTTGCACAGAGTAGCACAAAATACCATTTTGGCAGAAGTTCAGTCTGCCTCTTACTCAGTTTCTCAATTTGCTGTGTGCAAATCTCTATCAGCTACACACGCTTCTTGCTTTCTGTTCCAACACTCAGTTCTTTGTGCCACTCATGTCAGTCTGCAACTTCTTCTTCAACTTCAAAGACAGTAAAACCATGATTGGGATGTTCCTCCACATTGTGCAAACATTATAAAACCACAAGAACCTGACAAATCTGCTTTCTCTGTCTATTTTTGTATGTGAAGGAATGAACATAACATGGCGAGAGCTGGAATGTGATGTTTAATTCTTGTTAAATAGTTGCAATGCAAGTTTTGGCCTATTTATTACAGGAAGAATTATTCACATCTTGAGAATTCAATTGCAGTGACTGTTCTTAGCAGAAATTGTTATGGGGAGATCCCAGACTGATTTCATGCCAGACTAAAATGAATTCTCTTTGTTTTAATTTATTTTATATGTAGTACCTAGCAATATCCTACCTATGACTTTGTCAAAACAGGAACATAGGAAATCTCATTTTAGCAGGAATAAATTCAAGGAATAGTTGATTACAAAAATACTATTAGTAAGAAAATCATAAAAGCTTTGTCACATTTACATCATTCAGCTATACTAGTCAAGGCAGGAAATTGTGATACATAGTTGGTAATTTCCTTAAAAATAAATTGGATTATAATGGAATATGTTACAGCAAATTTCCGCATTTAAGTCTGCTCTGCCCAGGAAGGGAAAAATAGAGGCTGAGAATCAAAAGTCTGAGATTCTAATCTTGGAAGCACTCCAGTGTATAACAACTCACATAAATAATAATGAGTTACCACCTGTGCATAAAGTTATGCACATGCCTTAGTGTTCATAGGATTGAGGTAAAGAAACATACTGTAAATACTCTTTATTATATTGTATCTAGGAAGAAAAATTTATCATTTACCGTTCATAGTAAAAAGCTCAAGAGAAAGGAGAAAGAAACACATGTTTATATGTGATGACATTTTGAGGAAAGCATTATGGCTTGATGAGAAATCTCATGAGTCCGGAGTATTTTGATGATTTGTGTTTCAAGTATCTTACATGAGTTTGGGGAAATCTGTTAACGTGTGTTCTTTAATCATCTCGTTGGAGAACTGACCTTTGCACTTGCTGCTGCCTTCAGTCACATGACATTCAGATCCAGTGAATATGCAGAAGAAGTAGGTGATGAAGCTGTGTTACTAGGCACTGTGTTTGGTTTTTAATTCTGAAAGACACTCTAGACCAGTTCAAGGGTCAACATAAAAATATTGCTTTTCACTGACAGAAAATTGGGTCTAACTTTGGATCATTACAATTTCTTGTACTCTTCTCTCCCCTTCAAGTCTGACATTTACATGAGCAAGGGTCAAACTACGTCTATGGTTTAGATTTTACCATTAGTTTTTAAGTTCTCGAGGGCAGAAGCCATCTTTTATTCCATTGTGAAGCCCTGGAGTAGAAGTCTGCTCCTGTTGGGGAAGCCTTTGATCCTAATACTAACAAATTATCATTTGAGGTTTTGTGTGATTTTGTTGCCAGATGCTGGTAAACTTTTAGACTTATAATCTCAAGGTATTTAAGAAGGGATTCCTGAAACCTTACTAGCACCAGAGTTTAAGGGATGAAATATACATTTTTTTTTTCTTATTTTAATGAGAAGAGGATCACTTCTATTTTAGAAGTCTATTGCAGTACACATAAAAAAGTTAACTGAGCTCCACAAGCTCAGGCAGATCATTAAGTACCAGATGTCAGCTATGAATGAGGAACTGTCCACACAGGAACTGTGTGTTCTTATTCTAAACCAACCATAAGGTAATGCAAATTGGCTTAACCTCTTTCCTAGCAAGGATAGCAAAGTTAAATTAATTATTCACATTTAATGTATACTAAGTGCTCTCAGAGAAACTGTTATTGCAGATTGGTAGATTTGTGTTATCTCGCTGAGGTACGGCGATTTGATAGTGGGATAGCTGACCTGCAAACAAATGCAACATTTTGAATGAATCTCATCCAAGGACAGGAATCCTGTATTTCATCAGAAAAGAAGGGAAGATCTGTACCTAACCACAAACTTATATGTGTTTCCCATTCCTGTGGACCAACTAAAGAATTGTGCCATAGATTGTAGGCACGCTGAAGAACACTTAAAACACTTACAGGCACTTTGTTGAATGAATACCTGAAATAAAATCATAAAAGAGAGCACAAAAATTCCTGAGTGCCTGCATGGAAGAAGAGTAAATATTGAGATGGAGAAGGACTAAATGTAGGGTTTGAAGATACATACTGGAGTGGCAGAAAGTGTGGGAAAGAAATGATAAGGGCCTAAGCGCAGGCAAGGCAGTGATGGTTTATCCAGAGTGAAAGCCAGTTTGGGGAAGTGGGCATAGATTCAAACTACCATTTGTATTTTTATGAAACAGAGACATCAAAAATTGAAAAGGCCTCTTAAATCACACCTTCCTAACACAGTGTAGGGTAATTACTTATAAAGTAATCATTTGGTAGAGATGATGACCTTTCCTAGTCCAGTTTAGTATGACCTTGGGGAAGTATGACCTTCTGTGTCCCCAGAAATTGGGAAGAAAAGCCAAGAGATCTGACAAATTGTGCAGTGTACTGGGTCTCGCTTGAAGTAACATTCCTACCTATGCTGCTGGTTCAGTGCATTGAGTCAGAAAAATCAGTTACTGCTCCATGATGCCGCTTTTTTCTGCCCCACAAATTGTCACTCAAGATACTTAAGGCTCAGGGATGAAAAAATTCGTGTATTCTTATAATAACAAATACTGGGTTTCTTACTTACATCTTTTGTGAGAGGTTCCTTCCCTGTTTACAGCCTTCTTTATGCAGGTTAACATATCACCTCCCTGCTTTCCCTGTTAGTTTAGTCAGGTTGCAAATGCCAGTCAATTAACTTTCAAAAAACTTGATGTTTCAACAGCACAGCTTCCCAAATGTTCTCATCCATGTTCACCAGACTCTTCTTGTAGCGTTATATTAAAATAGCTTAGTACTGAAAGGATTTTAGAGAAATTTCTTGCAGTGTTAATTTTTCAAAACATTTATATACAGCAGCTTTGAGAGGAATTCTGGTATAAATTAAAGGTATTTGAGTAGTCAACCTTGTTTTCTGTTTTTTAAGGATCCACCAATGGCAGTGACCCTGGGACTGCGAATGGAAGAAATGATTTTTAATCTTGCTGACACACATTTATTTTTTAATGATCTAGAGGTAAGAATCAAAATAAAATAAACACCATTACTCCTGGGTTTTTAACATAGTGGGTTTGCTGTGCATTACTGTTTGGTGTGTGTGACATTTTCTGCCTATCTAGACTTTGGGTTTGTCATACACTGATCAGAGACAGTAACTCAGATTGCTTACTGACAGGTGGCAGTGATTTCCAGTGGCACCAGAGTCCTTCCATGAAACTGGGTAAGGGAGGGAATCTGCAAACTACCCTTTATTCTCTTTGTCCTATGGCCATCTTTTCAGTTTCCATGGATTTAGAGCTGTCTGCAGTCATTTCCAGGAGGGAGACCTATCTGCCTCCCATTCTTTCTCTTGAAGTTCTCTACATTTGCTTTCAGTGGTTGCAGTTATCTGTATACAAGAGACTCTGTTCTTCACATACCTGAGTAGAGTTTTGGTCACAAGCTTCCCTTTCTTGCTCAAAGGTAGAATATTCTTCATTTGCCTCAAAAACTGCAGCATCATGAGAGCTGGGACTATGATAGATGTACTTATCAGTGATGTCTCTTCCCAAAATAATCAGCCAGCCATGTATTTTGTTGTGATGTACCCAGGGTGTGCACTTTGGCACCTGGTCAGAAAGGGGAGAAAGCTCTTCCTAGGGAGTGACCACTGTGGACTGCTTACCTGAGAGAAGCACACACATGGACGGCTGCAGGGACAGTGGTCTGGGAAGCAGGCTCAGCAGATGTGCTTCACAGACTTTCTGCTTCACTCTGGGAGTCTGGATCTGTTAACGTTGAAAGTGACAGTCTTATAGCCATGTGTGGCAAGAGAGAAGGACAAAAAACAGTTCCCAAATTAAACTGTGGAGCTTTCCGAACTTCCTCTGGTCTAAATCAGTTGTTTTCTTACTTGGAGTGGATCCCAGAATTACCCTCCATGGACAGATATCTTGCCACTAATAGCAACTGGAAGACTTTGAGGTTTTATGTAAAATGCCAGAGAAAGGTCTCTGTTGAGTTAAGAGAAAAAATGAGGATAAGTGAGATTTTTCCATTCACTGGGAGACTGATTTTTCTAATGTGCACTTCTTTTGCTCCTTTGTCAACTGTAGGCAATAAGAAAAGCAGAAGGTATCAGGCTGCAGTTGCCTTTGTCATCCTTTGCAGACCTCATTTGTTCTTAGCCCTTTTTAAGTCAAGAAACTGGGTTCTACTTCACCCTACCTGAGCTGCACTTCCTTCTTTTAGCAGCAAAAACATAGGAAAGTAAAGCCCTGGACATGCCTTCACCAGTTTGCATTTTATTGAAATTCTGGTGACTTGACAATGCAAGTGCCTTCGGTGACTGTTCTTCTCATGCCCTGTACCAGGGATGGATTCTAAAGCAATTTTTCAAAGCATTGCTTAAATTTCTATTTAGAAGAACTTCGCCGCTCTGTGTTCAGATTTCATGTGCCACCCAATGAACTTTAAGCCATTTAGTAGCATATGCCCAGAGCTCTTCAGTCTTGTCCTAAGTTCAAGTGGAAGTGTTCAGCAAAATAGAGCTTTTCCCTCTTTCCATACCTCTTTATTCTTGCTCATGGCTACTGAAGCTTCTTTCCTTTCTCTCATTTTTTTTTTTTTTGTAGATCTCAGGTTCAGCTGTCATAAGTGGGTTATCACATTTTTTATATTCTTCATAGGGTGGTTTTAATATCCTGTCCAAAAATACACACTCCAGCTCATTCCAGAGCTTGAACAGTATCCAAACAGTTTTCAGTTTTAGATAAATCAAAAAGTACTACTTGGGGGGTCTCTTGAAGAATCTCATAACTCAATCAATTTGCTTCTATTAAAACAGATTTCTATATGCAATTAAGTATTTTCTAGCCTGAAATACATCTTTGTTTCAAAATCAGCTGTCTTATAAGATTACCAAAACTCCAAACTTCTTGTTCTGAAATGAGTTGTATGCACACATTCTGGCATGTGCAAGAATACCAACAATTTTCTATCTTCTAGCAAATAAGATACAGTTGCATGGGAATTGCAGTACAATTCCTGTGCCAAAGTACATAGATGCATCCTTCAATATGCAGATGAATAAGTCTGTTTCTTTAAATATATCTGCAGAGCACATGGCCATTAATGAACATTACAGTGCATTTACACAATGACTGTGTAATGAATTCTGAGAATTCCTCTCTCTCATCTTTCCTCTTCTCTCAGTCTCTTTTTCTCTGTCTTCCTCTCTATGTCCTCCCCCAGGAAAGGGAGGTGAGTGCTGAGCTGCTGATGGTCATGGTCATCATGACACAAGATCTTCTTGTGCTCTTACTTACAGTTCTTACTGGAAGAAGTGAGATAGGATTTTACTCACTAGACAGATTACTTATGGTTTCATCATCTCACTTTTTTAGTGCTGAGCCATCCGGTACCATACTTTCTGTCTTGCTTTCATCTTCATCACACAGTAAATGTCATGGCTTTGGACATAAAAACTGTAATGTACTAATAAACCTATATACCTGTAATACTGTCTCCAAGTCACTGTGTCCTCTAAGCTCTCTTTTTTCCCTGTCTTTCTTGGTTGCATATACCACATACCAGGGTCTAGTAATAATAACCAAGTTATTGAAAGCTATCACATATAAAAATAAAGTTTTCCTTCCTCTATGCAAATCTGTCTCACTACAATGACTGCTGATGCAGAAATTCCGATCTGCTGAGACATTCCCCGCTGACCCAGTAACCCATGTTCTAATCAGCCAAGCTGCACTTTTATTTCAGGCTAGGCTGTTCTCCAGATATTTTCTTCTCAGTGTATAAATTTTAGTTAGCTTGAGAAGTATCGCCTGGGAGGGCAGTTGGTGTTTTGCCATGAAAATAGGAGTTGAGTCTGGTGCTCCAGAAAGTTCAAGTGCCTAAACAATGCTTAAAGAAGGAACTCAGTTCTGTAATAATATCCAGACTAATGCATTCTATTCTTAAACATGTAAGGAATAAAATGAAGTTTTTCTCCCTGTCTCAATATTAATTTTGAGATAGCTTTTAAAAATGTTGGTAGGGCATACTGTGCACACAAAATATCCCAGTTTCTACAAATTGCAAGTAGGAATTTGGACATGAATATCTCTCTCCACTCTCAGGATAATGAAGGAAAAAAAAGTATTTATTTCAAACAAACTGAATTACAATTTAGTAAGATTTTGTCATCTTTTTTTTTTTTATTATTCCATGAAAAATAGAAATGAGAAAAATAAAAGGGATTTAAGATAAGTCTTAGAATTTAGGAGGCACATCAAACTAGTTTTAAGAGATATTGAAGTCTATACAAAGAAAAAGGGGTGTTCTGTATAGAAAGCATAGTGCTGAATATCCCCTCAGTAATAACATTCTTGTGTTCAGTGTGGTGAGTCAGTGTTTTTACTGGATAATGAAATTATGTCCATTCCAGGAGGATAATTTTTATGGATGATTTGTTGATTCTGTACTCTCAAATTTTCAGGCTCTAAAAATTGTTGCAGAGAATTGACTGCACTCAGATCTAATTTAAATTAGTATTGCTTCAAGCAAAAGCCAGTTATTGTACCTAAATTCCTTTCCTGTACTCTCAGTAATAGGAAATATATTTTATCTTAATTTTGACCTTGAACAGACAGTGAGCCACTGTGACTTGAGTGTAGCCAGTACTGTAGCTGATGTGAAAAGTATTTTACCTTAACATTTAAAGTGACAGAAAGCTTGCTTTTCTTCCTCCTCACAACTGCTTAATTAATCTCTTAACAGTAAACTCAGATGTAGAGCTGTGCCACCAGTCTCCTGTTTCTTTTGGGAAAAGTAGAGAACTATCTCAAATCTGCTCAAACCATCTGTTTTGTTTTGTTTTTAAGAAAGTTTTTTCACACCATATAAGTGAATTTGTTAAATGTAAACATTTTAGTTGAAATGGAAAAGTAAACATGAAAACAAAGTAAAACAAGGCAAGAAATCACTGGCACATGAGTTTGTGATTGGTAAGCAAATGTTTATTGCCAATATGTTGAGGAGGTGAGCCATAGATTGGAGAGGAGAAGAGGAAGGCGGGGAAAAGGAGTAAGCTTGAGAGTGCTGCTGGGTTTGATGCCCTTAAAAATTTAACAACCTTCTTGCAGGGACAAGGGACAAATAATCAGAAAACTGCATGTTCCCCTCATCTCCTTTTCCTGGAGTCAATGAACAAACTGTGAAATTAAAAAAAAAAAAAGTAAACAGCTGAGCCTTTGCCACCTACTCATATTTAACTTAATAATGAAATTGTCAGCAAAGCAGATACCTGGAATTCTCAAGGCTGGAACAGTGTAGCTGAAAGGCTTAACAAAACCCAAACAATAGCAGACACTCATTATCCATCAGGGCTTCTGTGTGCCCTCTATTTAATTAGTACACCTTCAAATCCACCAGACTGATTTTTAAACTTTGAAAATTAATTTATGTTTTAACCAGTTCCAGGGAAATCTGTGAAGGTGATTAGGAAGCCAGATATTGCTCAGATATTGCAAAATAGAATTTGTTCCAGTGGGACTTCTTGTCTGATTTTTGAGTTCCTGTCCTAATCTGGGTGGAATATTGTTGCATTTTTTTCTGGAGTGTAAATAATAAGGATGGATAAAGAAATTAATCTTTTCTTTCAGATGCCACTTCTTTTTTTAATATATTTTCATCTGCTGTACCCATCCGAAAGCAGCTTCTTAAAAATATTCTGTAGCTCAAGGTAATCTCCTCAGACGGAAACAAAAGAATTTATTTCTCCAGTGGGGAGAAGAATGGATTTCAGTTCCATCAATGCAGCCCTTTCATGCCTGTTCTAATAGATTAGGTCAGATGAGCAGAGTTTGGCTACTCATTCTTTTAGACTTAACACAAAGTTTTGAATTGTGTTTCCTTGTATGATGCAATGAAATTATGTATTGCAAAATGAAATTATATGTATTTTATGCAAAAATTGCCTTCTTTTTTTTTTTTAACAACTTTCTTCATGTGGGTAAAATTCTGTTAAGTTTTCATTCAGTGCAAAACAAACAAAACATAAAGAAGAAAGAAAGGGTAATTCCCCAACTTCCCACTCTAGGAACTTGTGGCATACATTGTTTGGAAATCACTCCTATGTTGAGATTTATCCTTTATCTGGACAATTTAGCACTGGTATGAGACTGAGATTAGAAACCGAGAACTGCATACTTACTCTTGCATGTCACAGGGAGTCTGAATTAAGTGCTGCTTGTCAGCAACTTTATTTGACATAGATGACTCATACCACTATTTGAGGCACAGAACTGGGCATTTTGAAAGCTCAGCCTCATTTTGTCTTAGTGATGAGAAATAACAGAAAATAGTAGTTGGGGAGTAATTTTTAAATATGCCCTTGAACTTTTTAATAAATTGTGTTAGGGTTATGTTAACAACAGCTATTCTAAATATTAAAAAAAAAAATGCTTACTTACAGGAAAGTAAAATCTTTGACACTGAATTCCAGGTGTGTCTTTGGGTTAAGATGTTGTAGCAACTACAGAAAATAGTAATATGATGCCTCTTTGTATTTATTGTTGGATTGAGTTATTTATTTGTGCTTCCCCCATATTTTCCTATCTTCCTGCTGTAACCACTGTGCAGAAAAGGATAAGTGA
>JANHGN010021254.1:43750-104678 GCA_024605025.1 Megaceryle maxima | reverse complement strand
AAAGGATAAGTGATAGCTATCCACTTAAAAACAACAGCTTATAGGGCAGTTCAGTTTTCCAGTGTACCTCAGTTCCCTGGAGTTACTTTCATCCCTTCCGAAACCAGGAAATAATGTAGTTCCTCAGGAGTGCCTGATTATCTGTGATTTTCAAGTCAAAGGCATTTGGCTATATCAGTAAAATAATCTGATAAGCATCCAAACTCCTAGAGACTTAACAGAAGTTATATGCCTGTTGAGATTCATCATCACTTGCTTCTAGGAAGTGGGAAAATAGTTTAGGAGATTTTGGAATAATGGTATGCCAAAGAGACTTGCAATTGTTGGGGTTTTTCAAGTAAAATCATTTTCATCTAAAATCACACTAAAATTACATATCACTTTCCTACAGGCCTATTTTAACTAATAATTTACACATGTAGGAGTTGAAGGTTGTATTATTTTAAAGAAATTGATGGAGATAGGAAGCTGTAAGTGTACCTATGCTGCCATCTTCTGGTGCAGTTAGTGGCCTCCACCGATCGTTTCTTCAACGTCTGTACTAAGTGCATGGTGAGCATACTGTCTTATAATTTATTATCTGGGCTTTTTTTCAACAGGAGTGTGATCAAGTTCATATAGATGATGTTTCTTCTGATGATAATGGACAAGACCTAAGGTAAGATACAGCATTTGTTTCATTTTTCTTTTTCTTCAAAGATTAAATAAATTGAGAATGTACAGGAATACATTGTATTTATTTTTACTGTATTTTGGGTGTTTGCAGTACCTACAGTTTTGCAACTGATGGCTTCCATGCAGCTGCAAGTAGTGCAAACCTTTGTCTGCCAACAGGTGTAAGAGGAGGGGTTGACTGGATGAGGAAGCTGGCTTTCCGTTACAGAAGAGTAAAAGAGTTGTATAATACTTACAAGAACAACATAGGAGGTGAGTTTAATTGTCAAAACCAATTTAGAATGCTGATCAGGTTGAACTGCATGGCAATGAACTCCTGCCAAGGGAATGTACCTTGGAATCCACGGCATGAATGGAAAGTGACATGTGGCTGAACCCTGGGGCTATTGAAAGCTACTGACTGTAATGGCAGAGCCAACACTGTGCGGATGTGCAGGAGAACCGGAGATGGAGAAAACAAGAAGGCTTCCATTTTGCTTCCACAGTGTCCATTTTTCTCCTTCAAACTCATCTTGGCCATACGTACCTTGCTGATTGGTTGAGCCACTTGCTCTACGTCAAATGCTGTTATTCTAGAAAAGAGATTGTATAGATACCATAGCACAATTTGGTGGTGTCTGGGCTTTTCCATCCTACCTTTTCATGATCTGCTTGGTAA
This sequence comes from Megaceryle maxima, assembly GCA_024605025.1. Taxonomy (NCBI): domain Eukaryota; kingdom Metazoa; phylum Chordata; class Aves; order Coraciiformes; family Cerylidae; genus Megaceryle; species Megaceryle maxima. Next base: position 103,345 of record JANHGN010021254.1, on the reverse strand, counting down.
AAACACACTGTCTGATGAACTCTCTTCTGAGTACCTGCTAGTCTGTTTTCACCAGGAGATGCAAGAAAACTCTAGCACTGCCATGCCACTAGCCCTTTTTGTTGAGTCTGTAGCTTATGCAGTTAATTTTGTTAGGAAGAAATCCCGGTCGTGTTTGGGCCAGGAGCTTTCCTGTTACTCTTTTCATTCATGGACTCACTCCTGTCTGTGCCAGGAGGCTTGTAGGAAATCAAGCAGAACTGAAAGAATCTGTTCTGGAGAGTCCTGTGTGACTTGCAGAGACAGACAGCCCTCTTCTGAGAGGGGAATGTGTCAACTGACTCCCTCAAGAAGAGACTGTGAGAACAGGGAATGCTTACAAGTCTTCAAGTATTGCTGCAGCCACAGTTGAGGATAAGATGAAGCCAACCCAACTGGGAAGGTGTCCAAGAAAACACTCTCCCATTCTGTAGCATGGGGGTTTTCAAGTCATCTGAAATTTATTTCAGAGGAATCTGAACCTCAAAGTAAAGCTCACCTTCAGCAAAACCAGACAGTTTGGTGTTCTTTTAGCACTTCCTGCAGTCTCTCAGAAATGGGAAATAGTGCAAGTAATATGGACAGTGAATTAGTCATTACTTTCAGCATTTTCTAAATTATGTAAATCTGGAATATATATTTTTTCTCTTGGTAGTTCAGAGTCTTTACTTACCACAGGAGGAAGCAATAGGACCAAAAGGTGATAGTAGATAAGTGGCTTTTACTTGCCCTGCCTTGCCCTTCATTGGTGTCATAAATAGAGTTTTTATATACTAATAATATGTATATATTAATAATACTTGAAACTGTATTATCCAAAAATTTACTGAGTTTTCTTTCTTTCCTAATGCATCTAAGCTGTTGCACTTCATAAAACCTTTAATAATAATAAGGCTTTTATTCTCTCCCACAAATCCTGCTTCTGAAATATATTCTATCCTTAGCAGGATGGAATGTTCCTTCATTCATCCTCTACTTAACTTTTTTAATAATCTTTTTAACACATATCTATCTATTTACTTCAAAATAGCTGTTAGAAGGGAACGGAAGGCTAGATCAAACTAGGTATTTTTAGGTTGCTTCTTTTCAGATTTTTGAAGACAGTCATCACCACTTCTTGGGAACATAAGAGTGTGAAAGAGGGATACACTAAAGGTCATGAAGCCTGCTTCCCTGCTCATCCAGGGCCAAATCTAAACTTAAAATAGCTTGGTTCCAAAGAACTCATCTCAGCATTCAATAGACTTTGGGCATTTTTTAAAATCTGACCATTTATGTCCAGAAAGAGAGTTTAAGGTGCTTTTAAGGGCTAACTGAGATATGGGAACATAAGATGTACAGCCGTTTCAGGGCTGTAAATGCTATAGAAGAAGCTATAGTTACTAACTATAATGGGACATGAACAGCAAGTCATTAGCAAACAAATGTATTTCCATATGTGTAACCTGAGGTTCACCTATATACAAAGTCATAATCAGGGCAGTTTTAAACATATGCAGGTACTGCAAAGGCAAGTGTATTCTGAAGTGTCTTCTTTTGTGAGTCTCTGCCTGTGATCCTGAGGGTGTGGATCTCCTTGTCCTCTGATAATTAGAGAGTAAGATATATGTGAGAAGTCCATTGAAAAAATATGTATTTCTGAGAGGTATACTTTGAAACATAGTAAAATACCCCGAACTGACAAAAATAAAAATCAGATGACTAATTATTAGTATCTGCAATACTCACTGACATTGCTTGATATAGTGGAGTGCAAATAAAAAGAGAGAGCAATTTACTGAGGCTTGAAGACAACAATTTCTCTTTTAATGTTTTTTTTCAAATTCTAGTGGAATTTAAAATAGTAACAATGGTCATAAAGTCTATACATCACAGCTAATTACAGAATTTAATTTTTTTTCTTTCTTTCTTTTCTTGCTTTTTCACATGGAAGGACTTCTGGGTCCTGCTAAAAGAGATGCATGGTTGCAATTAAGAGCAGAGATTGAAGCTCTGACAGACTCCTGGCTAACAAATGCGCTTAAATCATTATCAATTATCAGCACAAGGTAAGTATTTGAGTATACTGTGAAAATGTTTCTAGTTTTGGACTTGTAATGGCTATTTTTTGACATGCTAGGTTGCAATACATTAGTGATTTTAAAGAAGGCACTAATACCACTTTTGAATAGGATATGGGAAAAATTCCATGGAAAGTGGTTTCATTTTCAGTGATTCCAGCATTTATTAAAGATAGTATTAAATATCTTCTAAAATGTAATAAATGTTACAGTGCACATTGAAAGGGTTTTGTAGAATTCTGAGAAAACCTTTAATTTATTATCTTCTGGGCAGCATCCTTTGAATTCCACATCTCTCTTTTCTGTCCTTTTAATGTTTATGCCTATTCACCATGCTACCTAAATACTGTATAGATCACAGAACACAAAATCTTTTTCCTTCTGTCCTTATAGACAAATCAGTATGCTTAAGCATATAGCTAAGTTTTCAGAAGAGCACAAATCTGTTTTAACAGAGTTAAAAGTCTGTGTTCCTAGTAAGGAGACAAAAAATGCATTGTTCCTTTGAAATAATAAAACTGTGAAAACTGCTGATTCTTAGTCAGCCCTGCAATGTGTCTTACAGAAAACCTGAAAAATTCTGGATTTAAATTATAAAAAAACCCCCAGTGTTAAGCCATCTCATCTTCTGAACATCTCTGGGAAAAGTCAGCATCTATTGAAAAGAACAAATTTGGAAATACGTGAAAAACTTATTTTAAATATAAAAACATTAGCAATATGTTTATCTCTTAATTGTTGTTTATTTAACAGTGTCTTCAGCACTTCAAGAGAAAAAAAAAAAAAGTGAAAATTTGTGTAAACTGTTGTGTTTAGCTCTTCATTTCTTTATGAATTGCTAGTCTTCAAAAAGGCATTTGGTAATGAAGGCCAGTTAAGCACTGGGGGATGAACCTGGAAAACTGTTATCAGTTACTCAGGACTGTTAAATAATAGTCTTTTGTCTTGTCTTCAAAGAATTGTACAGATATAAATCTTCAGAAAGCAACCCCTGAGTCAGCTAAACATCACCTCTATGTTACTGACAAGAACTTGAGATACATTAAGACAGAAGAGCAGCCTATTGTCTTGCTTGGAGTTTGTGGAAAAACCAGGAGGAAAAGTCACAATTATTTCCTCCATGTTCACATGGTCATGCTGATGATCCATCCTAAAGTAGCCTGGCTCAGAATTTTCTGCTGCGTAACTGCTATCACAGTTCTCCATTCAGGTTTTCATCCTCACTATTTGATACATTAGCTCATTAACATGATCATTCTTATCTCTCCCTCTTCTCAGAAATATTCTTATTCTTGAAACATTAAGAAAGTGATGTCACTGTACAGAAATCTGCATTGGCTGTTTATTTCCCCTCAAGACAGGGGTAACAAATGATGCTTTCACTTTCTCCTAACACTTATCTTTGTCTGGTGGCTACTGCCAAGTATTTGCCAGCATGAAAACAGTGCTTTCAAAGCATTAGAATGCCTATTTTTGGAGGTAGTTGGTTATCTTAAATGTCTGTATTTTAGTGAACCCATTTCCAAGGACTTGTGTTTTATAAACCAGATTGGAATATTTCCTACACATCAGTACTGCCCATTTCTCAAAGGATTTTGCCAAAAGTTTTATTTATATTTTTCTGGAAGTGATAGTGCTGAAGAGCTCTGCTGTGTGAGTGAAAGTAAATGTTTAGGAATCCTGAGTATGGTTTCAACAGCTGATTCACCTGGTCAGCATTTGGTTAATGGTCTTAAACTATTTGAACTCAAACAATTTCTCTTATTTTAGGAGTAACTGTGTAAATGTGTTGGTAACAACAACTCAGCTTATCCCAGCACTTGCAAAAGTTCTGCTATACAGTTTAGGAGGCGCCTTTCCTATTGAAAATATTTACAGCGCAACCAAAATAGGTAAGAAACTTATTCTTTCATCCATTCTGACTACACTGTATTTCCAATATTTTTTTTTTTTACAGTAATGAATGGATTCCAAGCCACTTCCCTGACACGAACAGTGATAGTAATAAGATTTAGGCAATGCATATGTTTTGTCATTAAATTCCAAATTCAGCTTATTTTCAATGATGCCTGAAGGAATAAAGGTCTCCATACTGATAAAAAGCATCAGAAACTCCCAAGTATGGTGCAGAAAAAAAAACAATATGTGCAGAAAAGAATGAAGAAAAGTGTTTTGTGAATTGAAATCTAAGCAGAACTTCTATTAAAATAGTCTCTGCTGTGACCTTCAGCTCTGTGTAAGCTCAACCACTGCTTTACAAGATTTTTCTGAAAGCACAGTACACCAGTGATGGTAATGACAACTGTTACAACAGAAGCTGTGCTGATGGATACCACAAGGGCACTTGCCTATTCTGTTGATAACTGTGTACTTCTTCTGTAGAACAGTTTGGAAACTCATGACTTTAGGAAAAAGCATCCAAAATTTTCTTGTAAACCAAGAGAAGTTATCAGTCTTGTGCAAAGTGACACGGCCTACGATGACAGAAAATTCTGGTACATTTCATGATTTACCAATTATTAATTCAAAATGCTTAATTTCTATACCTATGACACCTTATATAACATAGAGTATGACACTTGATTGACAAAATCATTACAATATATTTCCTGAATGATCTTCACAAGTGAAAAAACAGTGCATATTCTAACAGTGTCAGCAAAAACTATTACCTCAGTCATCCTTTAACTAGCCGTAGCTGTCATCTAGACAGAAATGCCTCAAATACTTTAAACACTTAAGGCACAAAGTATCCCAAATACGACATGGTACTGAGCAGCCTCTGGAATGAATGTCATCTGTCATACAGCCTGTACATGTTGGATTCAGTCACTGAGATTCCCCTCGGACCAAAAGAAGGAGCATTAATAGTGCGGACAACACAGAAGGGGCTGGTGAAGTGAAGCTCAGTCTCTGAAGGCTCTGTTGAAGTAATTCTGCACCAGGAATTCCTTCTGGGAACAGAGTGGCTGCTGTTACACCCCTGTCAGGAGCACAGCAAACTCTACTGGGTACAAGATCTCTCTCTTTCACCTCAATGATCTCTGCACTGTGCTGAGCACAAGACTATAATTGCAGCTGTTGCTTGCACACACTGAAATCTGGTCCTCACACAACAGTTAATACACATGATGCTTTTCATAATCATAAGCCCTTTTTTGTGGTCCATCTGAAAAGAAAAGCAAGAGGAGAGCAGTAGGAATCAGACCTCTAGAAATCATGAGCTTGTGAAAAGGGATTCAAAACCTGGGGTAGGGATAGACATAATAACAAACAAGGTAAAAAGCTATTGCAGAATGGAAAGAAATAGTTCCTTTACATTTATGGGAGGTATGACAATAGGTGACGATTTCTTTGCAGTAGGGCACGCTTAGGCCACATGTCAAAGCAAAGCTTCTTACAGGAAAGGGTTAAATATGCAGCTCACCCATGGAAACAGTGAAATCATCATATTAGGACTGTTTCAGGATCGATCGCACAAGCATTTGTTGGTAAACCTGAACCTGCAGTGTAATGAGAAGATGACTTTGCTTGGTCCCTTTTAATCCTGTTTACTGTCCTTACTGGCTTAGCCTGCTTGCTTCCACATTTCTCAAAAAAAAAGGCAAATATTTCATGGAAGTTCTCCCAGGAACCTTTTGTCTAAGTTTATCTCGCTTGTCTATTGTCCTTTGAACAGTTTTTCCATTGCTACATCACTCATTGTTGCAGATACATAAGAATTAAAATTTCTGCTTTTCTTAAAGAAATATTACTAGAACAGTAGGGAAATATTTAAATTCAATTATTCATTCACTATCTATTCATTTTTGCAGTTCGGCTAATTCCTTTATCTTAGTGGTTTCCTGTACCTATTAAGAAAGAGATTTAGTTTTACCTGGAACAGCTCTTTCACTGAGGGAATTAATTGCTTCTTAACATTTTTTGGCTCTCAAAACCAACACTGGGAACTTCTAAAAAGTAGTAGTAGCAATGTCTTACCACTGCAATAATCCTTTGTAGGGCTTCATCATAACTCACTTGATAGCTTGAATAAGTAGTGCATTGTTTTTCAGGCAAAGAGAGCTGTTTTGAGCGTATAGTGTCCAGATTTGGCACTAACATAACTTATGTTGTGATTGGAGATGGCCGAGATGAGGAACATGCAGCTAATCAGGTAACTTCACTCTGAACTCTTATCTCATTTATCTTCCAGGAAAAGAAAGTTGCTTTGAACGAATAATGCAAAGGTTTGGCAGAAAAGTAGTATATGTTGTAATTGGGGATGGTGTAGAAGAAGAACAGGCAGCAAAAAAGGTAACCTGTCTCCTGAAATGTTGGTGTGATACACAGCTACTAATGCAAGCCTGTTTGCATTTCTGTCAGTGTTGCACAGTGGCAGAATGACAAATCATTTCAGTCCACAGATGCAAGGCAACAAGAGCATGATGAGATCAAACCTTAGAGTAAAATGAACCATTTGGATTCTGGCATTTGCTTCACTTCCATTTGGAAAGAAAACAAACAAACAAACAAACAAACAAACACCAAAATAAAAGCCAAACCCCACAACAACAACAACAACAACAAAACCCACAAAAAACAAACAAACAAAAAAAAGGCAAAATTATTTTAAAAATAAATAAAAAAATACTGCAGCAAAACTGTTCAGCAAGCTTCAAGCAAATTGACCATAAGCAGAAGAGATAGAAAGGGCTTTGACACGATGGGAAAGAAAAAGGGACGAATTGCATGAGGGAGGTTTCAAGAGAAGTGTGACAGAGAATGTGGAAAAACATCTAAAAGACAGTGCAGATTTTTTGCTAATGTACATGAAGATCTGTAGTTTACTGGAGCAAATGTAATGAACATATAATTTGGTTCAAGAAAGAACTACCTGCAAAAGTAAAAAAACCACAGCATAGAGATTTTGCACCAAGTCCCTGTTTCTAAAAAAGAACTGTTTCTTTAGAAATATTTGATTTTACCATGTTAATATTTCAGTTCTAGATTTCACTAGATGAGTTTTCAATGTTCAGAAATGGGTCCAATTAGTAATTTGCACCATACTTCCCAGTATGAAGTGTGCAGGAGCTGAAAATTTTTGCCTCATGATTTCTGCACAAGAGAAGTGATACATATATCACTGTTCTAGGAGCAACAAAATAAAGTGCTCTGTTAGTTTTGTAGCTGGAATGGAAACAAAACAAAAATAATGAAAATGCTCATTCCAAATGGTTCCTTAATATAGGTACAGTACTGGTGATGGGTCTTCTGTAGTTTGTGCTAAACAAAGGTGATTGGATTGTGTACTTTCCAGTTTGGCATGCTTTTTTCTTAACATTGGCTATATTGCATGGATGGATAGAGATTTCAGAGAGCTGGATGAATATAGCACATTACAAATAGATCTGAACACAACATGAAAGTATGTTTGGGTTTTTTTCTATTCCGATGAATACCTGAAGGAGTAAAGTACATGTATCTGCATCTCTCACAGACACTGATGCTTTCTGCAATACACACTGCTGCTTTTCAACCAGAAATGTGTCATTTTCTTATCCAAAGAGATTTCTTTATCCTCCCTAGATGGAGTAAAATGTAATTCAACTCTGTTTAAAGTGTTGTGTGTGAAGCCACTTTTCCTGAAATTCTTACATCCCTTTAAATGATCACTCAGTATTTTGCAAGGTCTAGTAACTGGAGCAGAAAGAGATTTCCTATTAATGCTCCTTTGTATGGGTTTACATGCTAATGATAAGCAAATAGACCTTACTAAATAACAGGCTCTTTCCAAAGAAACTGTTAAGAAAGATTATCTAATTATTGAAACTTCAGTAGAACTATTAAGCTCAGATCTATTTTGGTCTGATTTTTGTCAGTACTTTACTAGCAAAAATCAATCCAGAAACACAGTGGTGTAAAATATGTGGTGGTAGTCTGAATAGCTTTGTGTGTCATATACTGTGTCACAGTGTTCATCTTTCCTGACCTTTTCCCCCTCTAACAAACACAGCACAACATGCCTTTCTGGAGGATATCCAGTCATTCGGACCTCTTGGCTCTCCATCAAGCACTGGAACTAGAGTATTTGTAACTGTGTTCTAAAGTTGGCAATCCTTTTTTTTATATATATATATTTCAAGTACACTGAATTTTTATGTGTGATTCAATGCCTTTGGCTTTACACATATGAATTGTCTTAAGAAGGGAAGAAATATTTGGAATTAAAAATTCCAAATTGAAGAATTCAGATTGCTGAATGGAGTTAAAATGTTAGTGCTACATAAGGAAGCTCTATGGTCTTATACATGCAACATTTTTTAATGAATTAAAACTGTGGAGGTTGCTGGTACACACCAAGTGAGCCCTGACAGGAATGAACAAAGGACTTGAACTGGCAAAGCACAAACAGGCGTTTTCCAGACGACAAGGTGGTGTTCAACAACATTCCTCAAAGTGGGATATATTCTCAGCACTGAGGTTTGAACCAGACTTTAGCCTACCTAACCCAGAAAATCTGAATTGGAATGCACTCAGACTGTATAATGACAATCCTGTCTAGACCTGTAATTTGTGTAAATTATTGATGAAAATAATTTACTGTGACTTTATTAGCAGCTGATTTTGGAAGTGGATGCAATTTTTCTTTCTTTTGGGGGGCAAGGGAGGGAGAGGGTTATATAATATTGTCTCTTTTATAAGTTTGGCAAACAGAATGTGCATAATGATGTGTTGTGCCTTAAAAAGAAGACTGTGTTTGTGTGTTATAATGTAATTTTGGTTTAAAACTATGTAGATAAACAAAAAAAAAAAAAAAAACAAAAAAACCCACCTTTGTTATAATTTTTGACATGACCAAATTTAAAATTCAGAGAAATCAAAGGGCAGGACTGCACCAAAGCATTTAAGTATTTGTTGCAGTAAGAAAAAATAATAAAGGAATGTTTGTGTTTTTATTTGGATTCTGAATAATTCCACTGATTGTTTGAGGAAAGTTAAGAGTAAGTTGGGAGGTTGATACTGGGGACCGCTACCTTGAAAGCTCGAAAAAAGGGTTTAACACCTTCAGCATCATTTCTTGATTCTCCAACAAAGAACTAAGAGCCATATTCATTAATTACTTAGTCCACTGAAAGCCATACAGTGAGTGTATCTGTTGTGTATAAAAGAAAAAATTTCCATCCAGCAAAGTATGCAGGTTGCGTTACTTGGAGGTGAAAATGTAGAGTTAAGCCCAGGTGGGAAATAAAACATAAGTTCATTAGGAATTAAAATTTACTAAAGAATCTTTCACCAGTCAGATGCACAAATTATTCTACTTTCAGCACATTCAGGAGCAACACAAGCTGCTGAAATTGCTGGCATGATGACATCGACCATTTCAGGAGCACAATCCACTTTGTGCAACAAATCCATATAACAGTGTTTTGGTAGCTTTTCAATTCTTTTCTACATTTAGGTGTCATCTGTTTGGGTCAACATGATTTTCCTCACCCATTTTTGATTGCACAACAATATTACACAGGGACAATGCAAAATGTTTTCCAATAAGAAATTTCAATAGTGTGTCAGGCACCTGAGGAGAGGATAAGGAGGGCACTGTTATGAAGAAATACTGAGAAATATATTGCCTTAATTTTTATAATTTCTGTTAAAATTTACACTCCATACAGTGATAATTACCTTGCGAGTTTTGAACATGCTACTGTTCAGCTTTGGAAAATGAGCAAGGTCCATATTGCACATGGAATCCCTAGTGCTCCACATGCAGCTTGAGCACTCTGAAACACCAGCAAGTGGTTCGTCTCTCATAGCAGAAGATGGAAAATGCTTTCTGATTTTTAACACTGTACATTGAGACACCTGAGGTTGCCTGTGTTCTGACTGCATGAAGAGGTGTGTGCAAGAGAAGATGTTAGATGTAAACTCTGGGATGCCTACACAAGCACAGTAGTCAGCACTCAGGTGAAGAGCTTCCCCTTCCATGCTGTGAGTCCACTGTATGTTTAGTTACCAGGCAGTAACTTTGTTGATTTAAACTTTGTAGGTTATGTGAAAGTAAGTTGGTCGGTGAAAGCCTGGAGCCACTAAAAGTCCAAGTCAAAACTCCTCTATGAATTCACAAAAATGGGATTTCTTTGCTCTGTTGGAATTGGACACACAAGTCACCATACAACAAATTATAGTAATTTGTTATCACTGGGCAGTTTAAAGCCATTACATGAGACTTATCACATATTAAATCATTATACACTAGCTATTGGGTAATAAATTTGTGTCCAAAAAATAAAAATGGCACATACTTTCTTTATATTTACAGTACCTGTCCAGTCAAATTTGGCTTGGAAGTTAATTTTTAATTAAAAGCTGTAGTACCAGCTTTTTGTAGTTTTTCATGTGAGCAAAAACATGTTTCAACTTGAATAGAAAAAGAGTTCAAACAAAGCCCTGCTCAAATTCCAGCATCATAAGATTGCATGAGAATCTCAATGTGAAAGCCTTTATAAAATAAAAAAATTGGTATGGTGAACTAGCTTCTTTTTATTTTTTCTTTTTTTTTCTTTTTTTTTTTTTTTTTTTGGACAAGTCATAGTGTAATTTAAGTGCATGAAGCAATATTATTTCACAAGTTATTTGTTCAGCCTTTCAGTATTCTTTTCCTAATCAGATGTAAGAACAAACAATAACCCAGCAACAACCGTCCGTTCTTATAGCAGGTTTGCAGTGCCTTGCTTGGAGTTGTGCTTAGCTCTCTGTGGCAGGTATAGCTCAATTATTTATACTGAACTTCTACAGAGGAGATGGAGGCAAAAGGAGAGAAGTTTCACAGAGCATGACAAAGTTCTGATATGATTTGGATTCTGTGTGCTACCATAGCAGAAGTTAATTATAAAAATAAATAATCCACAAAAATGTACATCCAAAGAAAATTCAAGGATTTAGCTCAAAAGCCTTCACAGTACTACAATTATAAAACAAAATTCCAGAGCACAAATACTCTCTTGCTAAGCAAAAATTCTTACATAGCTTTAAATAAAAGTACACGCCTGCCTTGTAGAGAGAAATTAATATATTTTCCTGCATGAACAATACAGAGGAGAAAATAACCAAGGCAGAGACATAGTCATGCCAAGCTGTTCCAGATGGGCCTAAGTAGATTAAACTGAAAGCTGGTCCTTTTGACATGGAGTGCATTTAATTCAACAGCATATTTATCAGAAACTGCCTTCCCTTCAGCCTCTCCTCAACAACTAAGATTGAGTACAGTGTCAGATTTGCAAGTATTTTGGGCAAATGAAGTACAGAATATGCCTTTTGCTGATACTCTAGCCATTTTCAGTCAGTACAGAACTTGAAGGTTCATTAGACATTTGACTAGTCAGCTTGCCGAATACAAATACAGTGTGATCACAGTCATAAGGTAGTATCTGACAACTCCGTGCAGCTCAGTGTATCAGTAAAAGAGGACAGGCAAAACTGAAAGCAGTGCTTCTTTTTAGATGCCTATGGAGGTTGTGCACAAAGCTGTAGGTGGCAGCCAGCTCCCAAATCTAATTTCATTAGAAACCAGCGTGAGCAGCAGTATTTGCATCTAAAGCAGATGTTGAGTATGTTCCAGTGTAAGCACTGACGAGGGAGATGAGGCCAAATCAAAATCCTGTGTACAAGCACACTTCATCTCAGGGCTGTGAGGTTGCATCAAGATCCAGGATTTTGGTTCAGAAGTCATCTCTGCTTTACAGGATTGGCACCAGGCATATGCTCTAAATGAATATGGTGTTAAGATTCTCTGAAGAGGAGCTGAAGTGACACAAGCCAAAATCCCAGCAATAGCAGCATCTTGGAGATATAATTGAAGCCAAGATTCTCTGTCATGTATTAGCAGATTATAGTTTATTAGGGCCTACATAATTTAAGAAAATGTAAATTAAAATTAAAAGCTTGTAAAATTATGTACATCTTTACTATTTCTCAATAAATACACTTGGAAATGTAATTTTCTGCACTATACCATGTTGTAAGTTTCTTGGTTTGTGGCTCAAACCCTCCATAGACACCACCTCTTACAGGAACTGTGACTTTGGACTCTTAAAGTATGTCCATGCTGCCTTTGTGGTTCATGCCTGGAGCAAGCCAGCACCCGTGTTGTCTGCTTAGAGACCAGCTCCCCTGCATACTGTCTGCAGGGTGCAGACTCTAGAGGGAATGTCCCTCTGCTCTGCTCTGAGGTTTCCTCAGCAAGAGTGCTGCTTGGCTTGCTACAGATGCAGCCTGAGCAACAGCTAGCACTTTTGTTACTGTGTCCTTGCATTAAAATACAGATCAGTTTGATGGTCTAGACACATTGTATTCATTTAAATTCTTACCAATTCACTTACTAATGTTATGCTAGTGTTCTTATGGGCATGGGTTATTCAGGAAATTAATGGGGAGCATTAGAAATCTGAGAAAGCCAAAACATCTCAACAGTCTGCTTTTGCATGTTAGTTTCTCTACCAGTTTCAAGACTTGATTTTCCAAGAATGGAATCTCTGACTTGAAAACACTAATAAAAAATGAGGAAGGAATTATTTTTTTACTGGTTGTGGAAAAAAGGAAGAAAGGGAGAAAACACCAGAAAGTTTGACAAATTGATTTTCAGATGGACAAGCAAAAAAATTCCTTTGTTACAAAGAACACCATTTCTCAAATTTGCCAGATGACTTAGTCATCAAACATCGATCTAAACATGGGTTATTAGGACATGATTTAAATGAACTATATCATATCAAGAAGTTGGGCTGAGAATGGAGGTTAATTAGACTTGATTTTTCTGCTGTGCCTGGGAAAATGAAGTACTGCAAAGGAGCAGCAAATGGAAAGTGTTTCATGTTTCCTAGGCTACTACAGAACCTACTGAGCCCTTCACCAGGAAGCACACACATTTTTACATGAAAAAAACAACTGGAGCTATTTGGAAAATATTAGAAATTGTTGACTCATTGAAACCAAAATGTGCTTTGGGACTGCACACATCAGCGTCGTTGAATGGAACATTTCTAGTACTGTTTAGAGAAAGAATGAATCAGGAGCCCACCAGATCAGCCAGAAAAAAGTCTGAGCCATTTCAGGAGTCTGGTGACTATGGGTCTGGGCTGGAATATCAAGCCTCTTTGCTTTCAGGCTGTCTGAAAGTGCTTAAGAGCCATCCCAGCCATTTGGCAACTGAGCTGTTTGCTTTTAGCAACCCATGAGGGCATGGCAATTCACAGCCACATGACATCTGCCACATGAGGACAGTCAGATAAATTAATTCTTCAGGAAATAGTTGGATGTTATGGTGAAACCTTAGTAACAGCTGCAGTTTCTTCAATCCATTGCCATTGCAGTGGGCTAAAAAGTTGATTATAATTTATCTCTGTGCATATATGTATATTATTTTTTTCTCAAGGAATAATGTTTATTTGGTGACAAGGTGAAGTAGTGTACAGAGACTGAAATGACCATCTTCTGAGTGTGGTTTTTAACAACATATGAATATTCTCTTTCACCAATGCCGAGTGCTGTCCCAGTGATGAAAACTACATGCATATTGCACTGTGAAACTTGCATCAGCATAAAAACTGGTGCTTCTGGTGGAAGGATCACTGCTCCTGGTGCTCTGTGACTGTCTCTGTGCCACCTTCTTCAGACAGTCCTGATCCACCACCCTCAGGCTGTGCTTTGCATCAGAAAGGTTTCAGACAGGACTGGAGGTGCTGGTCAAGCCACCAGCTTAGTGCCCCCATACACAACTAATTCCTGCTGGCAGGAAACAAGATAGGAACAATAAAATGCTTTTTTATTCCTGTTTTAGCTACAGGGTGTAGGAGCTGCTAGTGTAACCTGGCATATCCCCACAGTACCTGATCCCATTTCCTTTATTCAGGTGCCCTGTTCAGGGAGGGCAAGGTCTTTGCAGGTAGTCCCTTGCTGCCCTTGTCAGCATGCCTAGCTCTCCAGACAGAGCAAGGCTGCCCATCACCTTGCTAGGAGGTTTGGTGACTTGGGAGGCCTCTGCCTGTATCTCACCAGCATGTCCCATGAGCACCCTGCAGTGCTATCTTTACAAGAGTGCATCAGCTTCAAATGCTATCTGTCTCACATGGAAAATGGTTTAGTTTCAATCATTTTTATGCTACAAGCCATGCCTGGAGCATGTGTTACACTTCTGCAGCCCATGCAAAGAGGTATTTTCCAGAAACCCTTAATGACATCTGTGCTTCATGATCACTCATACTTAAAGCAAAACAAAAAAAAAAAGAGAGAGAAACAATGGGGTAGGGAGGAGAATGGTGCTCAAACTGCATATGCACACTGATTTATGACATGTGATCCTATTCTCAGCAATCACCACAGTCCACTGACACATGGCAGCTGAGGGAGGTAAGGTAATTAGCAAAGCCCTACTTCTCCTGTTACTCACTTGAAGCTAAAATGAGGGGTTTATTGCAAGCCCTGAATAGTCTTGATGAAGAACATACTCACATTCAACACTGAACTGCTTGGTGGCCAAGACAAAGCCTGCATAGGCACCCAGACCCCACAGACAGTTGAGAGGGGAAGAAGCAGAACCTGCCCAGGTCCTTTCTCAAGGTAAGCACCGACTCCACTCACTTGGCCCCTTGCCTTGCCCACCATAACCATGCTTGCCATCATCCCAGTTGGAAAAAGGCAATGGCCCAGACAGCATTGCCCTTGAGATCAGAGCCCAGGGACCAAGAAGTGCAGCTCCTAGTACTGAATTATCTCTGAGTTGCTTTTATACCCTCCTTAGACTAAGGTGGTTCTCAGTGGAACAGGGGCTCTAGCTGAGAGAAACCTATTCACAGGAAAAAACCCAACACCTAATTTGGGCCCCCAAGAAGCCAAGAACTGCTCAGCCCAAAAGGTATCCAAGCACTTGCTAGTGTTTTTATCTTTAACTAAATGCTCACAGTGAGGTGTTTTTATTTTTCTGTGGTTAAACTGCAGTGTCTTAAAACAAGTTTATTTATAATGGAAAGGCTGACTCAACCTTCACTCTAATAACCAGGAAAACACAACAGTAAAATGAAACAACAAATCATTGCTCTGACAGTAATGACACGCTTGCTTAGACATTTATCTGTCCTTTCACAGGGCAGCAATCTTATGGTTGAAAAGTCTTGTTTTAAACTTCATGTTGGAGAAGAAATTTCCAAGCCCTGGCCTAAATTGCCTCATTTAGCAGATGGTAAGATTGTTCTTAATTAATGCATTAATTTTCATTCTTAAAAACTAGTAAATGCAACTTATATGACTTTCCTCCTGAAAGCTAAATTTATTAGCTATAAAACATAGAGGCTGTGCCAGCTGTTTCAAGAAGATTATATCCTCTATTTCCCCCATTTTCTAACTGTTTTCCACCAGTATCACCTGGGTGGCTGTTCTCCTCTCTATAGAAATCTTCAGAGTGGGTAACAGCTTTCTCCTGTCCCTTTTATACCTCCATACATTTTCATGATGAAGGTTTCTTTCTTTCACCTCCTTTTAAAAAGCAGGAAGGCTGCTACTTGTTTGCTGAAAATGACTTTAAATTCATCAGGTCTCCCAGACCTAATAAAGTGACATGTTTACAATGTTAAAGGAAATCAGGTGTTTTAATGTTAAATGAAAAAAAACATATTTATGTAGTGTTATAATAATACCATTTGCCTGGCCTTTCTCAGTCTATTCATCACACAGCAATCTCCCCACAAGATGCTGTGGAGTCTGTGTGCTGGAATGCTGTGCAATAATAAGCCCAAATTCACCATAAATAATGTATCATGGTGGCCTCCCCCCTCCCTGCTGGCAGCCGCAGCAGGGGGGCACATGTAGGGAAAGAGTCAGCCCCCAGGCATGTGACAGCAAGGATGGAGCAAAGGAAACCCACTGGAAGGTGGACACCTCTGCTACAAGGGGCCCCTTGTGCTCCTCAGGCTAATCCCATTGAGGCTAACCCATGTTACTGGTCCCACCATAGAAGTGCCCTGGGAACCTCCAGTTTTATGAGAGTTTCTTCCTTGAGAAGCAATTTTTTTAATCTCCTCAACTAGTTTGTAGTCAGGTGTGCAACTCTCACCAAGAAATTATAGAATCATATGATTTGATAGGCTTGAAACATGAGACCTTAAAGATCATGTAGTTCCAACCACCCTGCCACTAGACTGGGTTGCTCAGAGCCTCATCCAACCTGATCTTTAACACTTCCAGGTATGAGACATCCACAACTTTTCTGGGCAACCTGTTCCAGTGCTCCACCACCCTCATTGTAAAGAACTTGTTCCTAACGTCCAATCTAAATCTACCCTGCTCTAGTTTAAAACCATTGCCCCTTGTCCTATCACCACATGCCCTTGTAAACAGTCCCTCTCCATCTTTCTTGTAGCCCCTCCTTCAGGTACTGGAAGGCCGCTTTAAGGTCTACATGGAGCCTTCCTTTCTTCAGGCTGAACAGACCCTAATCCCTCAGCCTGTCCTCATAGGTGAGGTGCTCCAGCCCTCCAGATCCTCCTGAACAGCTTTGTGGCCCTCCTGTGGACCCTCTGGACCCAACAGATCCATGTCCTTCTTGTGCTGGGGGCTCCAGAGTTGGACTCAGTACTGCAGGTAGGGTCTCAAAAGAGCAGAGTACAGAGGCAGGAAGATTCAGTCATTTCCATTAAAGTGGGTAACAGCAGAGTCCCTCTGGCAAGTGACATTTGCCAGGCTATGGTTCACATGTGGTTTTCCAAGCCAGCTCCTACCTCACTGCAGCTGGGCTAAACACACTGCACTCCGGATGTAGTTCTGCAAGAGAAACACCTTGTTTACTTCTTACATGTCACGTGTTTCCACACTCTGAAATACACCATCACCCATCACCATGTTCACAGAGGTCTGCTCAGACGTGTTAATGGCATAAGCGAGTTCAGCTTTCTCCTGGCACGTTTACTTAATGCTGGGTCCCAGTATGGTTATTCTCACAAATCCTGTATAAAAGAGCAGTAAGAGTACGCAGGTAGAATCTTAATGGTTGGTATTTTACAGCAAGAGGTTTTTTTTTCTTTCCCTTTGTATTAAATTACCTTTAAAAGGAACTCCTCCAGTTGAACTCCCAGCTGAAAGCCTTCATGGGACTCCCCACCAAGAGATGGTGCTGAGCAGGCCCAGGGAAAGAGCTTTCAGGGGAGAGGCATAGCTTAGTTCTTCCCTACTGAGTGGAAAGGTGCTGTTATTTTGTTCTAGCACATAGGTAATTGTGGCACTAAATGATTTATGGTGACAAAGCATGGCAGCGTATGAATCACATGTCCCATACTAACCTCATCTCTCTGCCCTTGACTTGCTAAATCCACTATCTATTCTTCTCTGTCCAAAGTCCTGTGTGATTTCCTTTATCCTTGTTGAACTTTTCTATTCTGCTCCCTGTGCAGAGATTGGTGTAGGTCTATAATGAAAACATGCTGACTTTCAAGAGGGGTTGCTGAAGGAGATACTGAATTTCTATCTAAGTAATTCAACCACTTTCATAGCGGTAGGTAGAATATATAAGTTTAATTAGTAGCTGTCTCTTGTTACCCCTGCTGCTAAACCACCATCAGTCTCTACTCCACGGTTTTATGCTAGAAAACAGCTGGAGAACATGTGCTCCCTCACTTTCTTTGCTGAAGGCTGATTTCAACCTACCTTGTAACTCCACTAGTATCCCTGAGCTTAATATCTTTTCTGGCACCTGTAGATTTCAGAGCCAGCAGCTCCTGCATTCAAGCATGCAAAGCTACAGATACTTGTGATTCGAACTGACTGCTAGGGTTAAGAAAGGAATCTTGTTTCTGCTGTGAAGACTCTGCAGTGATGCAAAGGCAATGATTTCTGTGGTGATGTAATAACATCACAGAACAAAACATCTGGCTACAGAAGCATCCAGTGGACCCTGTGACAATTGTTCCTTTTAAATGGGTTTAAGAGGATGAGGTGTGTAAAGAAGTTGATGCCATTGTTTTGGCATATTACTGAATTTATTGATCCAGGGCCAGCAATACTGAGAGCTGCGCTCCCTCGTCAGCTCCGTGCAGTCTGCTGTGGCCCAGATGTTCAAAGCTTCTTCCACATTGGGTTTTTTTCTGCTTCAAGGGTCTCTGGATGCTTTCACAAGTGGAAGTTATTTCAGTCTTTCTTCCAAAATTATTCAGGAGAACGTAGGTAGATGCCATGTGTTTTATGAAAAGCCATATCAAATCTGATTAGACCAACTGCCCATCAGGTCTAGATTGTCTGACAGGGACCAGCACCAGATAGTTCCTGGAAAAAAAGGAAAAACTTTCAGGAAAGATGAAGAGGCTGTGCCATGTCTTGAATGAGTTTCTTCCAGTCCTTCAGCAGCTCCTGGTTTAAGAAATCAGGCTGGCAACTTGTACAACTACCTACCTGCACTGATAGCATTGTTCTTCATTACCTAAACCCCCAGTCTTCTCTGAAAATTGTCGTGCTTTTTCTCTCAGAACTTTACTTTGCAGTCAAAATTACAAGTCAGCTATTACTGTTTTAAAAATATATCTCTTTCTGTTATGAATTTATTCTCAACATTTTATTTGGTATTTACCTCACAATGTTATGGGGAAGAAAGTATTGTGGAATATAGGGGAAGTAAAATAGCAATTTTTTTTTACTTCTATCAAGTGGACATGGCATGTCAGAAAAGTGTAGTAGTTCTTGGCAATGACATTGTATTTTTCCTGGCCCCTTCTTCCTACTCCTGCCTTTCATGATGTTAATTATCTTGTATATTCTGTAGTGCATAGCTATGCATTCAGCAAAGATGTCTGGGGTAGCTGGAACAATATTTAGATATTTCACTGTTTCTGGTCCCTTGCTGATGGACTATATCTGTTCATACAGTATTTTTGCAGTTTAATAATCTGTAACACACTTTCCAGTCCATTTTGTAATTATTGTGCATTAAAAACTATCTTTCTCCTACTTAATTCTAATGAAGCACTTGCATTATTTCAGGATTAATGTTCTCCTTTAAAAAGCAATGCTAATCTTTTCTTTCCATTGATGTGTGCACTAACTGCTTCCAGTCAATAGAGAATATTGGATCCATAGACTTAAACAGAATTCCATCTGTGTGACAATGGCCCTTGCAGTCTAAATTTGAGGGAGGCTGAGGGATAACCTTTTCACAATGGTTGAGTGAGTTTGGGGGATGAAGGATTAAAAATCCATTTTTGCTCCGGAATTAGTCCACCTTTGGGACTATTTCAGACAATCCCCTAGGATGTGTCAATGTTTGGATGCCATTTGAAGAGAAGATTACACTGCATTGGCCCATTTGCTAAGAGGTAGTGAGCGTTTGAGAGAGTTACTTGAGAAAACCTCCTGGAATTGCTATCTATAAAGCTGACAGTCATACAATAAACTGAGATCACGCGTGTAACATTACCGAAGTGTCAACTCTACAGCATGCTATCTTCAGTGAATTTTTCTCAGAGTTGTGTAAGCAGTCTTGTGATTTGCTTGAGAAATGAGGAGAGACATGTGCACTGTAATATTTGGCCTCAGCTGGAGGACAATGACTTCAGTGATGGTGGACAATCCAATAAGTATATTTGTTGTTATAATATATCTCCCAGCCAGGCAAACACTTCTTCTGTAAGTCAAATTTATGTCTCAGATGAATCATACAATTTATCAGCCAAACAGACCGGTCCTATTGCTGTCTACAGAAGTAACAGAAAGCCTTCGGAGATGACAGGAGTGTAGTCCAAAGAGTTTGCACTGCAGCGTGTGGGGCTTTTCCAGCTCTCAGCGTGTTAGAAGAGGCAGAGATAAATGGATAGATTGGGATCTCTGTAACTTTATCACCCCGTGCTTAACAAGACAATGAGTTGGCCATAGAGACATTCCCAGGAGACATTCCATAAGATCTCTGGAGCCAGGACTGGATTTTCAAGGAAGCCAGAAGAAAAACACAGTATTTTCACTGAATTAATTTCCTTTCCACTGAGGTCATAGCACACTGAGAGTGGATAATTCAGCTATCTGCAAAATGTTCCTGCACTCTCCCTGGCTTAAAAAAAGAGCCATCATTCCCATGCTCTTCCTTGTAGAGAGGCTTTGTGCAAAACACATTACCAGCAACATAAGCATGTTGTGGCCCTGTGTTCTTTTATATGCTTCCTTGTGATCACAAATTTTCTCTGTATTAATTCATTCCAGGAGAAGCAAGTGAAATGGAGCTGGTGGGCCAATCTTGTAGGTACCTGATACCCTAAAATTCTTTGGACCTCAGCCATTTTAATAGTAGGATTAGTCTTCACAGTAGTTGATGGTGTCCATAAGGCTTTGCCAGTGCTATTACTTCTGTTCAATTTATTGAGAGCTTCTGTTGGGCTGAGGAGAGAAGGAAGTCTTGATATATTCATTTATTTCCTGAAAAATAGGGTTCACTCTGGGAGTCCCTGGCACGTGGGTGGGGTGCAAGGGAAGAGATGTGACATTTGATGGGCTAAGGGAGGAGAATGTTAAGGGATAAGACGAGGTTGGGAAGTGTGGCCTCCCCTCACTGCCAAACTGAATCAGGTGCACAAAGGGCTCTGAGGAGGAAACTGGAGAGAAGCACAGAGCACAGCTGAGACAGGGCTGGGGGCTAGTATGGATCAGAGCTTGAGATCTGTAGAGCAGTTATTGCAGCAGCACTCAGGGTATAAGCTGTTCCTGAGCTGCTGGGCTGCTGGAAAGCACTTTCTTCTCCAGCCATGGGCTGATGTTGAGAGAGGGAATGCCAGCCTCCCTTTCTGCCCCACATTGACCACCCCCCAAAAAAACATGAGTTATTTCTCCTTTCACTCAGCCTCTGGTAACAGAGATAAACCATTATAGATGACAGCTGAACAGCTATGTAATTGTTCTTGCCTAGAAAAGTGAAGGCTGTGAATATTTACAGTGCACTATTTGTCCACATTTCCCCTTTTTTTCATATAGGCTGATCCCAAGCAGATAGTGCTGCGATTCCTAAAGCTGTGATTCTCAATACCTGAACGATGGGAAGGTTTGGATGGGAATGTGAAGGTTCTTCTCCCCAAGCATCTATCCTGTGTATATTATTTATAATTGCTTGCATTTTGCCTGCTGCAAAAGCAAGGAGGTACTGGCTGTGTGCCCACCTACCTTGCACCAGCTTCTCATTTCTCTGTGCCATGTGCAGCAGCAATTGCTGTCTTCAACTCATCAGCTGAAGCGAATTTCCAAAGTTCTCTGCACTGATCTGAAGACTGACACCCCGGGGGACCAGTGTCACCAGCACAGAGCTCAGAAGGAGTTATCAGCTTGTTTTGAAGCCCCTGTGTCGTGAATCCGCTGTAAGTGTAAGGAGCACGGAACTGGGGCTCCCTGTGCTGCAGCATCCAACCCTCATCCCCATCCCGTGAGCAGTGGCAACAGGGTGGGCAGGCAGCATGAAGGCTGGAGAAGAGGGAGCGATGCCCCATTGCACGGCAAAGCACAGGCTGATCACTCCAGAGGGTGCCACAGACTGGTCTCGCTTCTGCTGCCCAGCCTCCAGCCACCAGTTTTCTCCTCCAGCGCCAGCTCAGCAAGCACGGGTTGTACTAACGCGCAGCTGAGCGTATCTCAAGGGAGACGAAGACGAACTCTCTCTGTGGCTGGGGTTTGTGCTGCCTCGGCCGCGTTTGCTCCGGCTGCTGGCAGAGAGCCCGCGCAGCTGGAAGCGGCGGGGCAGCCATCGGCGGGGAGACACTGCCACCTCCCGACACCGGGCTCCGGCTGGATGGAGCGCTCTGTACCCGCATCTCCTTGGGGATGATGCAGGTAAAGCAGCCGGGAGTAAGGAGCCTGGGGCCCCAGGGCTAGGTCACACTCGCGTTTGGGTTGCGGAGAGGGTTTTGGAGACTGGCCGCGGACAGCTTAGGGGACAGCGCCCCTTCTAAGCCGGCGGTGGGAGGTCACACTTGGCGGTGGTCATGGGCTGATGCAGAGGTTAGCACAGTGAGCCACAGGTGATACAGGGAGATAAGCCCAAATGCAGCAGGGAGCTTGGGAGGCATACAAAAGTGTTTGTAGCTGAAAACTGGCTAGCGCAGGCCATACCTGGCACCATTATTAAGAGCAAGGTAGACAGGAATCAATAAATTGTCAGTGCGTCTTCCTGCTCACACATTCTAACCCCACGCTGGACCACTTTCCTGAAGGAGGAAGGTATTTAAGGGAGGCAATAGCATAATTTTCTCCTTCGACCCTAATAAATGCCGGAAATCAGCAGAAATTAATGCACTTCTAGGTTTAGCTGTTAAAAATATCACCCCCAATCAAGCAACGCAAAGCTTGCAAGATAGAGGTGTGAAAGCGCGTCTGCTTTTGCCTGTGCGTGCAGCCTCTGTGCCTGTCTGCGGGATGCCGGTGGAAGTGCCGTTTGGTGCTGGAGGCCCGTAATTCCCAGCCGAAGCACCAGGGGTCATTCCACTCTTTATCTCCACCTTAGACCAGATTCTAAGCGCAACAGCTCTAACACCACCTCTCCTCTTCTCCTTTCCTTTCCGATTGCCTACGATAATCCTGAGCTGCAAATAAGGTTGTGTTTAGACAGGAAGGTGGTGGGAATTTTGTCTGAGTAAAGACAGGAGGATCTGTCCCGGTGGAAAGGTTTTTGAGTGGTTTACAGTATTTGCCTGTAATTGTACACATTCCTTGAACAAATCACGTCCACTAATTTATTATCCACACTAAACAATGCAGTAGGTCTAGTACACAGGTGTGTCACTCACGCTGCTTCAGGCTAGAGACATCCACGGTGGAATGTAATTTTTCCATTCAGAGATTAGTTATGTTACTGCAACATCAGAGGTGACTGGTTTGGGGAGACAGGGAGAGAAGGAAGTATGGGAGGGAAAATAAGCTGAACAAAATGTTCATGCAAATTTGGAATAAAATTACCAAGAACAGGTGTTTGCTTTCACCCCTGATGTGTAAAAAACTTTAATGTATTTTTGGTTTTAATAATAATTCTTATTTAAAATTTAGGTATTTCTCTAGCTGGGGATGGTTTGATCTAAAATGCATGGAAATTAATGGGAAATTTCCCTGGGCTTTGCATCATGCCACATGTGTCAGACAGATTTATTTGTCATGGAAGTAGCAATGAGGAATTGATTGTTTGAGGCTGGAATACCTAGGGCTTTGCTTCTGGTTAAAGCAGGTTGCACATCTAATAAATGCTCACCTCCTGTCAACTACTGTGAGTGTTTTCTGTGTTACATGCAAGGTGTTTGAGGCCCAGAATCCCACAGGAAGAGGTGCAAGATTAGAGTAAGGTAAAAGCTGCACACACATGTTGTGTGCCACTTTTCTATGGCTGCAGATTTCATCTCATACATGAGCAATGCACTATGCAGGACTGATGTGGTTTGGGCAAAGAACTGAGCCCTAAAGCCCAACCAAACCCAACAACCCAACAGGAAGTTAACCCCTTCCTTCCTGACTTTCACCTGTACTTCACCAGGAAAGGATAGCTCACTTGTCTCATGCACCATTTTTCTAAATTTTTTATTTATTTTTATTTTTTCAGAGAGAATGGCTAGAAAGAGTGAGGGACCCCAGTTCCCAATGCACATCAATGCGTGAGTTTTGGTGCTCTGACAGCCTTAACATCTATTTGCTATAACAGACTCTGGTGCCTCAGTCTATGCCTGTCTGGCACTTACACAGATAACTGAAAACTTTAATGGATGCCTAAGATTACACCATGCTGGAATTCACTCCCTGGTTTGTCTGAAAGATTTTCATCATCTTGGCCAGGAGTTTACATTCTCTTTAGCCCCCAGAAAAAATCAGGCAACCCCTGTGCAATTTATTGCAGTTTATAGTTTCTCCACATGGACATCATTTCCAAAATATTCATTAGAAAAATTAGTCATTTACAATAAATGTTACAAGAAAATGCAGCCATTATTTATTAAGCATCTGGATTTTTTCAGCACCACTTCATAATGGAGATGAGCCTGAACTGGAGCACCTGATCTCAGCCCTCTTCTGACTTTTGGAGAATTTCAGATCCAAGTTTTTGAGGGCTGGGATTGTCTTAATTTCAAGTCTTTTACAGTTCTGAGCACATTGTTGGCACTTAACAAATAAACAATAGTAATCCAAATCTGGACCCAAAATTAATGGCTAGGGTGTATCTGTGCTTCATGTAAAATGTATATTTCTTCCATGTTACCCATGTTACATCAAATGCAATGCCTTCTTTATTTTGTAACCATCAATACTTGCAGTTAGAAAATAAACCTACAGCCCACAGCTCATGTAGTTGCCAGGGAAAAACATCATCCTTCATTGGAGTTAAATCCAGCTGGCCACCGGTCACAGGTGGCGTTCCTCAGGGATCAGTGCTGTTAAACATCTTTATCAATGACCTTGATGAGGAGTTAGAATGCACCCTAAGTAAGTTTGCAGACAACACCAAGTTCTGTTGGAGTGTTGATCTACTGGAGGGTAGGGAAGTTCTTCAGAGGGACCTGGACAGGCTGGATCAATGGGCTGAGGTAAATTGTATGAGTTTCAACAAGGTCAAGTGTCGGGTCCTGCACTTGGGCCACAACAACCCCATGCAACCCTACAGGCTTGGGGAAGAGTGGCTGGAAAGTTGTTCACAGAAAGGGACCTGGGAGTGTTGATTAACAAGCAGCTGAATATGAGCCAGCAGTGTGCCCAGGTGGACAAGAAGGTCAACGGCATCCTGGCCTGTATTAGAAATAGTTCATCAAGGATCAGGGAGGTGATTGTCCCTCTGTACTTGGCACTGGTGAAGCCACACCTCAAGTACTGTTTTCAGTTTTGGGCACCTCAATACAAGAAAGACATTGAGGTGCTGGAGCAGGTCCAGAGAAGAGCAATGAAGCTGGTGAAGGGCCTGGAGAACAAGTCTTATGAGGAGCGGCTGAGAGAACTGGGGCTATTTAGTCTGAAGAAAAGGAGACTGAGGAGAGACTTTCTCGTTCTATACAACTACCTGAAAGGATGCTGTAGAGAGGTAGACACTGGTCTCTTCTCACAAGTAACTAGTGACAGACAGGAGGTAATGTCCTCAAGCTTCACCAGGGGAGGTTTAACCTGGACATTAGGAAACATATTTTCACTGAAAGGGTTGTCAGGTATTGGAACAGGCTGCCCAGGGAGATGGTTGAATCACCATCCCTGGATGTGTTTAAAAGACATATAGATATGGTGCTTGGGGATATGGCTTAGTGGTGGACTTGGTAGAGTAGGGTTAATGGTTGGAGTCAATGATCTTAAAGGTCTTTTCCAACCTACATGATTCTATGAATCTGTGGTAGCTTCAGCCATAATCCAGTGGTGTGATCTGTGGTGATGAAGTGGCTCTTAGACAAGCACTGCAGGGCAATGGTAACTTGAACTACAGCAGCACCTGCTGCAAAGCCCACCTGGGCTGGGGCCCAGCCTCTGGCCAGCAGGCACACCTATCAGGGAAGGAGCAAGCTTCATGTGATGGAATGAAGGAAACAGCTAGTGTCTGTATCTCATCACAAAAATAGAACCAGTCATCTCATTCATTCCCAGTTCTCAGGGAGGACACAGAAGGTGGCTTACCGACACTAGATTTACAGGTATATAGCTTCACATCATCACTCCTGAGACAATGAACACTTCATATAAGGAAAGAGATCTTGGGGAGCTTCCTCTTGCAAAGTTATCATCTGCCAAAACCTTCCTTCTAACATCACCGCTGTTTTAACACGAACACAAAATCTGGCCACCATTTGGAAGTGTTCAGATTTGTAAACTAAAAAAAAGAACGACTGAAAAGCATCTCATATTGTCCTCCCTCAGGAAAGAGAAGTGCCCAACAGGGACAGGCTCAAATGCAGTAGTACAGTAGCGTTTATTGTAATATGTATTGCTTTGGTCCAAAAGCTATACGATATTTTCCTTAGCATCTGCTTTTGGATGTTTGGCTTCCTATGTGCTTCACAGTGGAAATGAAGAAATGGTGAAAACTTCTGGCAGTTTGCAGAGAACAGAAGGAGAGAACATAGATGGAAAAGCACTCCAACAGAGGTGGAGTAATAGCAACTGATATGCAAGGGGAAGTCATAGGAAACAATGCAATCTAACTTGTTCCAGCTGCCTGAGCAATCACAGGGACAGTGCCAGATGTAATATAGCTCTGGTTAGCATGAGCTGAAATGTGGGATAGCCTCCAAAAACAAGGATGGGGAGAAGAGAAGCAGCAGCTTGTTTGTGAACAAAAGGCTAAACTATTTGCTTGTTAAAATACACGGAAATGAGGTAGCCCCTCCCTTCGCTCCATGTGCAAATCTCATTTAATCTGGGAAGAAGACAAAGGAAATAAAAATCCAGTTTGTGGTTGTTCTGAATTCATATGATAAACACCGAAGGCCATGCTAAATGGGGAGGAGAGCTTGGGGAGCGTTATTTTGGCTGTGCAGCAATTGAGTCCAATGTTTTAACAAACTACTGCTGCTCTGTTTGAGAAACTTTATTTTTTAAGTGTGAATCAGCTGGGACAATTTAAAAAAAGAAAGCAGCTCTGAGACCCCCTGCATAAGGTATAGGGTACATCAATGGTCAGTTCATCCCATGATAACGCTGTGGGGTGGAGGGCCTGAGTTACCTTGGGAACAGTTACTTAAGCTACAAATGGCCAAGAACTATTGTAACTGAACCTCACCTGTGTGACCAAGAAATAAATTTCCTTCTATCGATATCTAACCTAAATCTACCTCAAATCACTTTAGACAATGTTCAGTCTATGACTGTTGAGTTTACCTTTCCCCTAAGACATTTAGACAATGAAGGAAATCGAGAAGGAGCATGTAGATCAGATTGCCCCATCTCTCCTATCACCTGCTTGCAGCTGTTCCCTAACCTGTGAGAGCATGGACAGAGTACAAAGTGGGGAGGACAGGTAGCAATTTGAATGCTTCTCCAGAAGTGTTTTGTGAAAGAGCCCTGCTGTAAGGAAGGATCATTATGCATAAGTTTCCAAAGCACATTAAGAACTATCTTCAAGATCTCTCTCCATTTTTAATTTGCTTTTGTTTTCCCTATGAGGATAGGATACAGATGTCCAATTTTCTTGAAGCAGCAAGTCAATCTGTATAATATGGTTTAAAGGAAAAGATGCTGTTTTGGCTCCACTGGATATCAAAGTGACTTGGCAATGATTGCCATTATTGATCTGTATTAAAGTGACAAAGTAGCAGGAGGTAGGAATCATTATTATCCCCATTTTGCAGAAAAAAAGGAAGACATGAGGAACTCAGACAATTTACTTACTCCAGGATCTTGGTCCAGCTCCACTCTCTCTGACACAGAAGTCACAGCTCTGAGGAGGGCAGCAGGTGCTGCACTAACACAGGCCTACCACTCATCACCATTCTCAGCTAGGAAAATAGAGAAGTACCAGATCACTCAGCTTTGCAAGACAGCAAAAAAAAACTGAAAAGCAGAGTTAATCCTTCAATGTAACAACGGAGCAGGCTTCAACAGCAAAATCTCTGCTCCATTTGGAGTTCCTGAGCACTGCTGATATTGCCCTTCCTGCAAATATGATCAATTATCATATACTTGTTAACATTTATACACGTTACCACATAATGTAGATATGGCTGTTCCTTCCCCCACAGCCACAGTCTATTTGAGGGATAAAAGCTGTTGCTTTCTCACAATCAAAATGCCATCAGTCTTATGAGTATCAGATCTGCGTTGAGTTCTTGTCACAGAAATGCTTTACATTTATCACCTGGCATGTGCCACCTCTGTGCCCTTTTTCCCAAGGACACCACTTCTGTGGAAATATTAATAAATGACAAATTGCATTTGTGTAATCTTCTGAAATGTTTTGACTACTAAAGTTGTTCCATAGCAGTTCATTAAAGGACACATAAAGTATTTAAGTTTACATGTTATAAAAAGATCAGGAATGCTCTGGCTGATAGCTTTCTTTCTATTGAGCATCTGTTTCCTATTTTTTTAACGGCTTACAGCAGTGGTTGGCCAGTTCTGTACTAATAGTTGAACTTAACTGGATCAAAACATTGTAATTTCTTAACAAAGGTTAGAGAATGTCCTTCTAACACAGCTTCCTAAGGCTGCAACCAGCAATGTCTGTGCATTAACATCTGGTTTCAAAATATTAAAAATGATAAACACTTGCAGATACAACCCATCTGGCTTCCCAAAATTCTACCTCTGCATAATTTTGCTTTCCTTTTAAAAACCAAACACAGCTTTAGTTTGGACCTGCTACATTACTGAAGAATCCTCCTCCTTCTAAGTGTGGGGCAAAGCCTGTGGTTGACTCTTGTTGGAAGCAGCCATCTGTATCTGGCCGACTGTTGTGTCTAACGCTGGCTGTATTGGTAAGAGATAAGCAGAAATTCTTTGCTTGGTTCACATAAGGTATCTGATTGAATCAGAGGGGAGGCTGCAATGAAGAAATCATGGTGAACCGAAGGAGCAGTGAAGTTTGCAGTACTGGATGCAATCGGGGTTTTGAAAGCTGTTTGTTTGCTGCCCATCTGCATCATGTCAGTCCCCTCAAAGACATCACCAAGCCTGAAGGGTTGCTGCTCTGAAGGGTTGCTGCTCAGTGCAAATGCAGTCATGGTTTGTGATTCACTGCTTCACACCAATGTCTTAGGCTTTCTTAAGCAGCGTATTCCTTGGTTCTAACACCCTGCAGACAGGTTTCCAACACTGTGAGGGTCAGAGCAGTAGAAGGGGGACCACCCCTCTCCACCTTGGCCAGCGAGGCTTCCTGTGGGATGGCTGCTGCCAGTGTGACTAACCAACACCAGACTACTTCCTCTGACCTCTCCCCCCTTCAGTTCCATGCCAATTCAAGGAGCTCTGCAGTGTTGAGTCCCAGACTGCTTCACCCATATGGAAAGATGATTTATATTTCATATGCAGAGAGAAATAACAAGTCATTCTTATGCAGATAACTGTGTGCAGAGTATGAAATGTCATTGGTTTCATTAGATTTTAATTAATGATGGTACTTAATGTTCAACATTATGTATAAAAAAGAATGGTGAAAATAATAACATATAGAAATTAATGGAGGTATGGGAGATAAGTGTTCCAAGTTCAGTAAAAGTCAGAAGTTCATCTTATCATTTTTGTGTCCCTCAGCGGTCTAATTTGCTATGAAACAGTATTTTTCCCTGAGCTTTTCAAAAAATGAACAGATTCCAGTAAGCTCTGAAGGCAGGACACTGAACAGGCCTTTTACCCCAGCTGGAATGCTCTAGCTTAAAGATGAAGAGGTAATCAAGATTGGAATTAGCAGTTCTTTCACTCTTCCAAGATTTTACTGGCTTTAATGAAAGTATCTTTATGCTAAAAACAGGAACAGACAGCACTTTCAGACCAGGACAATGCCCCAGAGAAGTTACTGCAAGGATCAATACTTTGACTTGGGTCTTGCTTTAGAGATACCTGGTACCCCATGGTCTGTTGCACAATATTCCAACCTTGGTATACCAAGGATCAATGGCCATACCCTGGATGGAATAGTTGATAATGGCAGCCATGGAAACTTGAACCATATAGATAACAAAACCAGTTACAGATATTCATTATGGAAAAAATTCCAGTCTTACCAGCCAGTCTAAAACTTTAATTCCATTGTCATGCTCATTAGTTGCATACATTTCTAAATTCAGCTTGAGACCAACTTTCTTGAGTAAACCAGAGAAAGCAAACACCATCCTAACACTGTACCTAACCTCTCATGACTGATGTGGCTGTTGCTAATGTTTCCTGTAGTAACGATGGCTTGCCAGGTGCTGAGGAGCAAAAGCATGGTCAGGCCATATAGTAAGCTAAGTAAAACAAGGGTCTACGGCTGCACTGGAAATATATGCTACTGTTGTCATCTCTTAAATGTAACTGCATCTGTAAGTATGTGCCAAGTGCATCAGCCAGAAGGTAACCCTAAAACTTTTAGGAATGACAAAACAAAGGGAAAACCCCATAGAAAACTGCCAGCCTTTAATGTCACCCCACACTCACCTGCAGCAGCCACTAGAAAGCCTGGGTAAAGAAGGCAACTCTTTCCTTTCTTGAATGAGATCTGAAGCAGCATCTATTTCCGTTGTTCACAGTTAGAGTTTCCATCCATATTCTGAAAGAAACTGAAGCAAAGCTTGCCTTCATTCTGAGAAACATGATGGTTTAATCTTGATAATGATTATTTTAATTTGGATCTAAGCAGTCAAAACAGCTTGCTTATTTGTGAAAGAACTCTTAAGGAAAATGTAGTTGGTGTTTTGGGTTATTCAATGACCCCAAGCTGCTGAAGTCACAGAGGACAGCTATCCCAGCAGTATCCCTATGCCACACTGGACTTCAATTAATTCAATCATTTGATAGCCAAACAATTTGATCATTAGATAACCACATATGATTTTTAAAGTGGCAAGTAACATCTTCATATGCATCATGCCTGGTTTTCAACTCCTACAATTAATGGGGTTTTTTGTTAGTCTCTGAAGTCTTCCCTTCTTTCCTTGTCTTCCCTACTTTCATCTTCCCCAAGTTCTTTTGTCTTCCCTTTTCTCAAAAAGAACATTTTCCTCCATTACAAACCCAGTAATTTTACTGTGATAAGGGCAAGTGGTTAGCCAGAGATGTTCATTACCCTTCTGTTTCCTATCATCAGCTGAGGAAAAAGAGCTCTGAAGATGTCTGGATTATCTATTTAAAATTATCTCTGAAGGAAAACAGAACCAAATTATGTTCTCTGTGTTTTTTTGTTTTTTTGGTTTTTTTTTAGGAGGAAGGAGTAGATGCCCAGTATATTCTTGAATTGTGACTGCTGCTTGTGGTAACCTGCTGCCCTACTGCCCTGCCTCGTTGCCACTGCTCAGAGGCGCACAAGGGTCCACAATCTCTGGTTTGGCTGGGCAGCTGTTTCAGTGTAAGGGAAATTTCTTTTCCTGAGCAAAATTCCTGTGTGTACAAAAGGCTAGAGGAGTATGATAACTGTTTTCAGCCTTAACAGGAAGGATCCTTAGCATCCCTAAAAGGGAGATACCAAAACTGGGGATGAGGCATGGTGGAGGATCCAGAAGAAAGCAGAATTTTAAGCAGTTATTTCATTACTGGCGTGAGGCTGCAGAGCCTGTTTTCCCAAGTCAAAATCAAAGGTTTCGCTCTGTGATTTCTGAAAAATATCATTTCAGTGGTGAAGCAGCTCTTGACTTTAGTTTAAGAGAGGCACTTACTGGAAAGAAGGCATTTTGGGCATCCTAATACTTCAATCCATTTTAAAATATAAGCAACAATATTTAAATTAAATAAAGGATGAAGTTGAATAATGTAGCCCTACCCCTAAAGTCTGCCTCACAGAGACCTTTATCTATTTGGCACAATTTCAACAAAACATGACTGACCTGCACAAAGGCATATGCCCTGTGTTGAGACAGGGGGAGTACTGCCTGGAGCTACATACTTACTAGCAATTATTTTGCTTGTGTAGACACTTAGATAAAACTGAATGAATTTGAGATTAAGTTTGGCCAACTTTATGGCCATGATTTTTTCCATTGAATAAATTTGCTACCATCCACATTCACTGGGAAAAGGATATAAAGGCAAGATTAGATGTTTCATTTGATATCAGAGAATAATCAAGTATACTGCATACTTGATCATGACAACCTTGAAAACAGGAATCTGAGAGTTACTCATTGAATCAAACAGTGAAACTTTGGCATGATCTCTTTAATAATAAATGTTATCAACACAGCTTAAATACTTCAAAGAAGCTCTATTTGAGGCATAAATAATTGCATAATTCAATGTAGTAAACAAGCTAAGAAAATTAAATCATAGAATCATTTAGGCTCAAGAGACTTTAAGATCAAGTCCAACTGTGTTCTAAAAAAAAAAAAAAAAACCAAACCCAAAACAAACACACAACAAAAACAAACAACCAAACCAAAAAAACCACTTCAGCAATTACTTTGGTCTTCCTAGGCACCTCACAAAAGGTAAAGAACCAAATCAGGTGATGTTCTGTTACTGCCTCTCTAGCTCTCAAAAAGTTTTTTCCCCTTTACTAAACAGAAATCAGTCAGAATCTGGAATCTGTTTATTTTTTTCTGTTGAGACTAATAGCTATAGTATGATTTCTGTAGTAAGGAAGCAAATCCATTTTGCCAGGGCAATGCTGTAAGAATGTATCCATGCTCTCTAATCTGCAGATAACATTAGAATTTACTTTTCTTACCTGATAACATTTTTTTATTATGAACTTCTTATTGCTTTGGAAGGTTTCTTGATCTGCCCTCAAGATCCCTGAAGAGTGATGGCCTAAAACTGTTTCAGATTAGGCTGTTTGAAAAATAAGAGCAAGCAATAAGAAAATTATACTGGGTTCAAATTCAGCTGCTCAAGTGTCCAGGTTACTGCAAAACAATTTTAAATTATGCAGGAGCATTTAAAAAATAAATAAATTGCCTCTTTAGTTGTAATTTCCACAGTTTACATTTACTTATACTTCAGTCAATAACTGAAGGCTGGGAGGCAGAATAATATTAATATATTTCAGAAAAATTATTTGCAAGCTATAATTCAGAGGAACATTTTATATATGCAAATATACAATTCAATTACTGGGAGACTTTATGGATGCTCATGGTTTTGAACAGTCACAGCAATTCTAAGAACTAAAGGCTTTAATTGTTCAGTGATATACTCAATTAAGCTCTTCAGTTCCCATTTAGTAACAGATTTCTTTCCATTCCATTTGTATTACATGTTTCCTTTGTACGAGTTTGGTCTTATAATAAAGGAATGTATTTCTTCCCTGGATAAATATGTAACCTCTTAGGGATCACTTACACTTGAAAATTATCTTGGCAAAAATGCAGGTGGGAAACTAAATACAGTAACTATTTCTGTGTAACTCCACATGTAGATATTGCTATTGTATATTAAAATTTTCCACTTATGGGATTACTCAGGAATATTGATCCAAAATTGCTTCTCCGTAAAAAATGTTCGGGTGCAAAACCACATTTGGAAAAGTCTGTCTGATTTATATACAGATCACATAAACCAGAGCAGAAGTCAAGACAGACAGAAGAAATTGTGATGCTTATGTTGTCTAGGCTGGTCAAAAATCATTAACAGATGTCCCCAGTACCCAGACAAAGCTCTGATGCTTTAATTCCAAAGGACTTCACTAATTTTTGAAGATTTGCTGCAGCGAGTGTGATGAGATCAGAACTACGATTCCTTGAAACCAGCTCTGCCCTTGCCTACTCACAT
Source organism: Megaceryle maxima (assembly GCA_024605025.1). Classification (NCBI taxonomy): domain Eukaryota; kingdom Metazoa; phylum Chordata; class Aves; order Coraciiformes; family Cerylidae; genus Megaceryle; species Megaceryle maxima. The sequence goes on along the minus strand of JANHGN010021254.1, from coordinate 69,938 downwards.
TACCTTTCCTCAGGATAGCTAACAGAAACAGGTGAGAAGGTAAAGTGTTTGCATCTCACACACAAAGTAATCAAGGGCTATGATTTGATACAACATTTAGAGGCAATTGCTCAGACAAGTGACGAGGGAATCCCCTTGCAACACTCAACTGGTCCCAGTTGCCTATCATCTTCTCCAAAGGGAGGGCTTCCTATTCTTTCCCCCCAGACACTGAAGGCTGATCTTGTCTGAGGACAGGACAGCTGAATTAGATCAGCTCTCTTCTGTGAAAAGAGTTGCTGAGATTTCATATTGATGAATCTCAATCTTGTGGTTGTGGGGAACCCCTGGACCAGATGAATTAATGACCCCTTCTGGCCTTAACCATTAGGAAATGGTGTAGCTCTCAAAATGCTCCTTTCTTACAGAGACCCCAGAGGACGGTGTGTTGCACAGTGTCATCTTCAGCTCATAGCCATACCAAAATGATAACACTATGGGCTCACCCTGGTGACTTCACTGTCTGCATACATCTAGTTAACTACAGAGAAGTCCTGCGCTGTTGTAGAACTGTGACAATTGTGGAGAAACAAGCACAGAACTGAATGTGTTACAAGACCATGAAGTAACTACTGGCAGTTAAAGCTTTACAGCTTTTTTCTGGTCACGTGTATCCTTCTGCTCTTTTCAGGCAAGAAGAGTAACAGGAAGGTTTGTGTGTTTGCTCTCCTAAAGACAAAAAGCTATTTGTAAAGATACAAAACTTGGAAACAAGCTTGCTGGTGAGGTCTTAGAATACTGTCTGCAAATCAAACACCAGAAAGGTATTGGTGAAGATCATGTCACACACAAAGAAGAATGTAGTGACATTCAGCTTTGGAACCTTCCTTGGGCTGTGGAAATAATTCAAGCTTTGTTTAGTCAAAGTATCTTCACAACTAGACAGAGTTCTGCTTTAGTTTTGTATCTTAAATGTAAGCACCTATGTAAAAGGGCATTGATGACTAAATGGAGCTGTACACTTTCTTTCTGTACAAAAAGAATGTTATTTTCCTAAGGCCTATCCCAACCACATCACTCTCCAACAACCTTTACAAATAGTGTTTCATCTTAAGAAAACGATACGATAATATACATACAGTGACTCTTGCTTAAGATGCTGCTTGACCTTGCAAAGTACAAAACAAAAGACTTATAAAACTAAGAGTTGTACAATAAATTGACCTTTACTGCTAAAGGTCAAATTCATCATTATCTGAACTTCTCCAGAGAACACAATCACATCAGCTATTGCTTTTCTTGCTGAGTGCTTGCCTAGGCTGAGACTGTGGCAAATCTTTAAATCTCAATGATGTGACTCTAGGATTACCATGTAGGTAAATATATGCCCAAAATGTCATCTTTACTCTCCATTAAGAAAGAGTTAAACAAAATGTTTGAATGGAAAGTTTAATAACAAAAGACATTTATGATGTTTACTTAAATTTTCTGGACCAGTAAGTCTAAATGACATGAGTTATTGGATGCTATATCTGGCCAAAAAATCTTTTTGACCAGTCTAAGTTTTACTACATGCTGAGCTGCCAGCATCACTATTGGGGGAAAAAAAAAAAATAATAAAAAATCTGTGATCAAATCCTAGTTTTCTCAGTGAAATCTGTATTCAGAAGAGCCATTCATGCCAGAAAGTACCTTTTGAAGTTTACATTAACATGGATATTTATTTATTTTCCCTCTGTAACAATGACAGTGGTTGAAATAAACTGTTTAATTCTAAATAGAAAACACATCTGCTGTTTCTGCATTGTTTGTGGTTGCTGGAGGGGTGACAGTTTAAACCAAGTAGCACACATGACATTTTAAGTGAGATGTTGTATGAGGATTTGCAGCTGCTGCACTTTCCTATTTTCCTCTTGCTTGACAGTACTGCTCCACTGCAGGGCTTGTAAACCTTTCTATTCCCAACACTGCTCTCAAAGGGAAAGTTTATACATATCCTTACACATGTGCATGCATACATGCATACCTGTGATATTTTGACATGGTCATTTTCATTTCTTTTGAGCAGAAGAGCATTTTCTACACTGACTGGGTTTTCTGCAGCCAGCACAGCCCCAAGACAATCAAGTTAGGCCAGACTTTGCTAATGGCTAGGTGACAAGCAGGCATCTCAGACATCCAGAAGCAACCTGAAGTTGAGTTCTGACCTGCGGGCATTGGACGTCATGGCCCACTTGGGGATCTGGAGTGTTTGAAGTACCCCTGGGCTGAGATTCATTCGATGCTGGAAAGCCATAAGGCTGGCCCCGAGCTGGCCCCTTTCTCTCCAGCAACATTCCCATTATCTCAAGGCTGCTGGACAGCATTAAACAAACAGAAAGTGCTGTGGGATTGGACTGAACAAGGTAGTTGGAGGTTAGAAAGGCTGGCCCTGCTCCAGCCAGGGGAGCTGTGAGAACGGACAGAAGCACTACCCTAGCTCCTTTCTCTCGCCTGCAGAGGCTGTAACATGTGACACCATCTATCCCCTGCCCCACGTAAATACTGGCTGAGTAACAGACTTCATTTGTGCCTCAGCAACTCACAAATGTAAGCCCCATGTGCAGAGGTGAGCACCTCTAAATGGCATGCTGCTGTGCCAACATCTAAACTAGGGTTAAATGATATTTAGGTTTTTTTGATTCCTGTAGTGGATACACAGGGATATACTGCTCCTTTCAGGTTAATCACCTTGGATCTAAATAAATGGGGGGCACATTTCTAAATCATTTTACTAGTTTGGAAATTTTGCCTGCTTACTATGCTGATAGATGGAAACGTGTTTCCCTCACTGCTTTAGGTTTTATAAAATGCTGGGGTTGGCAGTCCAGTAGTGTAATCCATTAACCATAAAACCAGTGCTCATTGATATTTAACTGCTACATTACAGCTGGAGAAAATAAAAAGCTCCTGAGTGGTGTGAAAATCTCGGGCAAGTGTGAAGTAGATCTAGGGCCCATGAACAACCAGTATGCAGCCTCCACTGCATTTCTGCTGATTTTTCCTTTCCAGTTCAAAGAAGGGGGATGGTATTTTATTTTGCCATAGCTTGCTAGAGAAGAGGCTTCCTCTTTCCCTTCCTGAAAAATCCTGCCTTGGAACTGAACAGAAAGTTATGACGTTTTCTTTGCCGTTGTGGGATACAGTGGTTCCTCCTCTCTCTTGTCCCGCTAAAGAGCTTCTCTTTGAGGCTTATGAAATGCCTGGAGTAGAGCAAATTATTTCCCTTGGGAGGGACCAGATTACAACAAATTGCAAATATTAAAAGGAAAAAAAATCCCAGGGAGGAGTCTTGGTATCAACCGCCAGGTCATCTTCCCCCACAGCTTTCTTTGCATTGTACAAACTGAACTTTGTTCTGCACTACTAATGTGCCCAGTGCAGTTTTCAGAAGCAAAGCATAAACTCACCCAGCCAAGTGCAACCTTAATATAATTGTGCTGCCTCTTCCTCCAGTTACAGTTGCGAGAAATTTTTTGTGCTTTAAGAGGGAAAAGAGGAAAATCAGTTCTCAACTTGTGCCTCGCTACAGCCACGCAGGCAGAGAGGAGAGAGGCCAGCTCCAGCACAGGGTGCCTGCACTCGCTTGCCTTCAAGCACCAGTAGCGAGCTGCAAGCTGGCAGGGATGCACAGGCCTGGCTGCTTACGCAGGGTCACAGCATGTTTGGGTTTTTTTGTAATTCTGGCCTCCACGCAGCAGCCACAGAGAGCAAGGCCATGGTTTTCTGTCAATTCAAGGAAACACTGGTCTGCCAAAGAAACCACATAACAGCTATTTCGGCAGATGAACTCAAGTAATGCCACAGCACTTGGGTGGCCATATTTATACTGGGCTAGCCAGGAATGTCAGGATTTCAGCATCCACAAAAAATGCACTTCTGGCACAAGCAATGTCTGTCATTTCAGCTCTACTCCTCAGTCTCAAATGATCCATATTGTTGGGAGAGCCTCAGTGTTTGGACTACAATGTGTTTCCCCCCTCCATGGGTTTCAGAAGTAAGGAAATGAGCCCCGCTCAGCCATCCTCTTCAGCAGTTCTGCTTTCCTCTGAGTGAGCAATGGCAAATATGGGATGGCAGAGAGATACATCTGAACTCGTGCAATCCGTCACAGCACAGCATCTCCCGAGCTCAGGCTTTTTACCCTTGGATCTGTCCCATCTCTGCCTGCACAGCCATATTTCAAGGATTTGTCACAGGTCACATCTGCCAGCAATCATGTGGAAGAAACACAGAAAAAGAGCAACACACACTCTCTTCCTCCTGCAGCCCTCCTGTGCTCTTGACAAATGGACAAACTCCCATGCTGAAGACAACCAGCCTAATCCTCACCCTGGAGAAGCAACTGAGAAGCTACCACAACCTTCATTGGACTTTTCCCCTTAAGATCAGAAACCTGTGAGCCCCACTCACACAGGAGGAGGTGAGGAGCCATGGCACAGCCCTATAGCTCCACAAAAACTTCAGGCTAACAAGGAGGCTCAGAGCACTGCAGCAGACAAGGTCACCATGAAAACCATTTTATCACTCAGGAGTGCTGTCTAGGAAAAATAGTAAGGGATTTTAGACTTGTTCAGGATCCCTGGGCATCTGGCAAGCCAGGGGAAGCTGTGCTCCCTCCTAACTGTTTCATGCTCCAGAGTCCCGGACCTCCTTGGCAGTGAAAGAGCAGATCAGCTGCACCAGTCCACCCTGTGACTTCAACAGCTCCCAGCAGTATCAGTTTAATTGCACTTGAACTATACAGGTCATTTATGCTTATGCACAAAGTCTGGTATACCTTGAAAGACTCAAGATTTAGTGCACATGTGCAAACTAATTGCAGATCAGGCCTCTCCTGGGAGAAGCATGTTCTTCTGTACATGGTTTCTAGTCTAGGAAATACCAGGTAGGAATATAGGACCCCAAATTATGGATAAAATGGACAAATAAGCTACTCCTACAAAATGAAAGAGGAATGGCATCAGCCTTTCAGAAGCAAAAGTAGATGAGAGTAATCTTGTGGATCTTTCAATCTCAGTGTCCTGTCCAGTTGGACTACAGTCCCTGGGCTGCATTTTCAGAATTATTCCACTTCTCTGCACTGTCTGTATACTAACACTATGGGATAAAATAACCAAGGAAGATTTGTTAAAATTAAGCACTTCCAAGTTAGGATTAATTTAGTCTTTGTAAGTGAAGCTCTACTGTCACATAATACCAGCTCCATAAAAATAGTACCAATATGCCTTCCAGTCATTTAGGAGCATTAACCACATCTGGAGAAATCTCTCACTGTAAAGTTTTCTAAAGTATTAGAGAACTTGATAGAATCTTTTCCTATATGTGATCAATGAACGACCAAAACCATCTCATGCTTACACAAAAATATTTTTAAAACTGGACACAAAAATATTTTGAAAACTGGTGACCTAACACACAAAATCATCTCTCTTCAGCCAAGGCTGTGGGCCTGGTGGTTAAGAAAAAGGATTTGCCAAAGTGCTTCAAGCTGTTGAAATAGGAGCAAGAATAGTGAAACACTCAATCTGTTTGCAGTATTTTAGAGTCTCTTTCACAGTTTTTCTGATTTTTTTGGTTATTTTATTTGTCAAATTCAGTGCAGAAGCAAGGCTTGCACAACTCCTATTGAACACCTTCTTTTAAACAAGGAACAGTAACTTCAAGAATGCACCAAAGCTTATTGAAAGATTCATATCAAGACATTATTTTCCATTAAGATGTTCCATAAATATGCTATGAATAGGAAATATTGAACACAAACAAAACCCCCTCAAAATCCCATTGATGGGAAACTGATCCCAGATCTTATTCAAGTTAGTGAAAATTTTGTGAGTCATTTCCAGGGAAATCTCAATTTTATCTACCCTATGAGGGGTCAGTCCTAAACTACAAAATAAAATTCACTAAACACTGTGGACATGAGGAATGACAAATCCAGGGAAACCCATACAATGTTTGGTGTCATCTTTACAGGTGTTATTTTGGAAATAGCGCAAGGATAGGAAAGCTGATTGATTCAAGCCAACTATGTTTACTAAAAGCCACTATAGACATCTTCATCAGTAACACTCACAATTCAGCCACTCACATGCTAATTGGCCCCATAATTTGTAATTTCTGGTGTTTGCCCCTTTGATGTGGCTTATTCCAGTCAGGAAAAGTATATTCAAACAGCTGCTGTTAAAAATAGGGACAGAAGCATATTGCACACATCAGGAAGTCCTTTAAAAATCTGTGCCCAAGAGCATTCAGTGGCTGTACACTACCCAACCATGTAGGCTTCTCCACCTGTGCAATTCAAGTTGCTCTAAGAAGACCTGCACCACTAGTAATGCATGTGGTTTGAGAAGCTGGATAATTCTGAAACTTTTGAATGGCTATTAATTATATGATAATATTTAGATTAAAACTCTTTTGTGGTATGGACAATCTCCTGCTATATTTATCCAGCGCCTAGGAAAACTTGGGAGGGAGTGGAGAGACGACTAAGGCTGTGATGACTACCCTGAGTCTATTTCAGTGAGAATTTCTGCTTCTATTTCTGTTGCTCCTACATCTAATGATGGTGACTCAGACTATGCTGAAAAAAAGCCTAGGGAGCAAAACTGGTTATCCAGTCCTTTTCCATATATAGGTAGGATATTAATATGACCTAAATTTTGCATATTCCTCTGAGTAAAGAGCTATTGAATAGAGAGGTTGCATGGCACCAGGATTAGCCACAGGAGCTGCCTCTTCATGCTCCTTTTCTTTTCCCAGGGCTCTGTAAACTTGGGGCTAAGCCAGAAGTAGCTATTGCCTCTTTGCACTGAATCCACAGTACTGATGAGTGCTGAGAGACCTTTGGACCTTCTTTGTGCTGCTTCTCTGGTGTAAGCAGATTTCATGTCAGACTGCAGTCGGTGTCTCAGGTAATTTGTCCAGGATCCAAAAAAACTGAGCTTTCACACTCTGTCTCCCTGGTTTGGTACTATGAAAGTGGGTTGCATGTTACAGAAGGTAGAAGGAGTGGGTGCAATCCAACCTTTCAAACTCCTCCATGCCTGCTGCTTATGCCTTATGAAGAGAGCCTTGCTGAAAGGGTATAGCAGTCATTTTCAACCCCAAGAATTATTCCAACAAATCCAAATGCTTGTAATATCTTCTCACCCTTGTACCTCCTCCTTTGGAGCATATCTTCTTCTGTGCCAGCATCATGAAAATACACTCCTCAAGTCACTTCAGTTGTTCTAGTGATTTCAGGCTGGACAATGAGTGGTTTGAGAGCAGCCCTGCAGAGAAGGACTTCAGGGTATTGGTGGATGAAAAAACAAATATGAGCTAGCAATGTGCACTTTGCAGAAAGCAAATCATGTCATGAGCTGCATCAAAAGAAGCATGACTAGAAGGACAAGGGAGGTGATTCCCACCCTCTACTCTGCTCTTGTGAGACCGTATCTGGAGTACTGTGTCCACCTCTGGGGTTTCCAGCGTAAGAAAGACATGGACCTGGTGGAGGAGGGCTGCGAAAATGATCAGGGAGCTGGAACATCTTGCCTATGAAGACAGGCTGCAAGAACTGTGGTTGTTTAGTTTGGAGAAGAGGCAGCTTCTGTAAGACTTTATTGCAGCCTTACAGTACTTAAAGGGGACCTACAGGAATAAAGATTCCCTGATCTTTATCAGGGAATGTAGTGATAGGATGAAGGGTAATGGTTTTAAACTGGAAGAGGATACATTTAGATTAGAAATTAGGAGGAAATTCTTTAGTGAAAGTAGTGAGTCACTGGAACAGGTTGTCCAGAAATGTTGTGGATGTTCCTGCCCTGGAAGTGTTCAAGACCAGGTTGGATGGGGATTTGAGCAATGTGATCTAATGGAAGTTGTCCCTGCCGATGGCAGCAGGGTTGGAAACAGATGGTCTTTAAGGTTCCTTACAACCTGAACCATTCTATAAAAAATAAGAAAATTCCTTTGCACCAAAGTATTTTCTCTCATAATTACAGTAATTTTACTCTCCAATATACTTTTCCAGTCAATGGAAGACATTTGCTCCTGGCTGGATGCAGCTGCCAGTAAGAAACAATGATACATGAAGATCCAGGAGAAGACTTTAAATCCTAACAGAACATGCCCAGGAAATACCAATCAATTCGTATAGTAACTGATCATCTTCACCCTTGAAAAAATCAAGCTAACAGCTGTGCACTGTCTCTTCTTCCAGAAATAAGTCCAGATCCCTTTTGACCTGGTGTACACTATTCATTTCTATTGTAGATTTTGGCAGTTTGCTTCATACTTTTAATTATACCCTCTGAGCAATGAAAGTCATCCTGAATAGTTTACAGTCTGTGCCTCATCTGCAAGATGTAACCTCTTTATTTGGAATTAGCAACAAGTCACATAACTTTTTATTTGAAAAAATCCATTCCTTTTCTGGTGTATACTGTAATGTATTTCCTGAAAATTCCTATCCCTTCCAGCTGCAGTAGAACTTCAGCTTCCATTGACTTGAACCCAATGCAGTCATTTACTCCTTGATTTTTAAGGCCTGAAGAAGCAATCACATTGTCTAGCCTAACTTCCTCTAAAATTAAGCCCCTAAAATTTAATTTAGCTACTGCAATGTGAAGCTTAATACATTGCATTGCCTAGAATGTATATTCTTCTATTTTTACTAAAAGTTAATATGAAAGACATTGTTCATGATTACATTCCTCAGTTTCATATTCCCTGCACATGCCTGTAAATGTCTCCACAAGGTACTAGGAAACTAAGAATCACAACGAAATGGTCAAATGGCTGCAATATTTCCTGATCAGTTTTCATCTATCCCTATGCATAATGATTTAATTATCTCTTGGGTTATGTTTCTGTAGTGTTTTGCCACAATACGTATGTAATTCGTAGAATAGAAAATGAAATATTTACATGATAAATATTATTATCACCGTGTCTATAAAGCCTGGAAGGGATCTTGCTGTGCTTCATATTCAATAAAAAAGGCTTTCAGATGGAGATTATTTTTTCTGAGTCTTTCATTAAGCAATTTGCTGTTTATTGATGAAAATAACCACCTTCAGATGGTAGAAAGCATATATACATTCATTTTTTGAGGGTGAAAAAAAATTAAAAATAGTTCCAAAATGGGTAAAAGATGTATTTGAGTTGCTTCTGAGAAGGAGTTTCATGTCCCTCATCTGAGACCTTGCACTGTGAACAGCAGTGGCATTAGATTCTTGGGTTGACATTTCAGACGTCATGAGAAATTTCAGAATGCCTTTTGAAAAGCTATTTCAAAGTGAGACATCTTTTCCTAAAAATGCAGAGACAGTTTATGTTGAAGACAGAATTGAAATACACTCCCTGTCCTGAATTTAGATTACAGTTCTCAAGTAGCCAGCTTGAGTGAGAGAAACAAGTATTTTCACAATATTTGCCATAGAATTAGAACATAAAATATTCTTCCTCCTCCTTTATCTCCTACTCCCAGGTTATATGTCCCACTTTTCCCTAGAGAATGAATGTTCATATATCTTTTGAAGTTTAAGTTTGATTTTAAAGTGCTCTTCTATTTTAAATCATTTTCAATGCTTGAAAAATTTGTCCCAACTAGCTAGAACTTTGGAGACAGTCTCTAGAGCAATTTAATAAACAAAACCACACTGTAAAAAAATGCTTAAATCTACAGGGGAAGTAAATACACCATTCTGTCTGGGGGCACCAAGAGGGCTCATTGGTATGATCAAGTAAGTATATTGCGCAGTCTATTTCTTTATCTGAAAGACATGCTTGTCCTAATTTATTTAGGAACTTGGAGTGACTAGGCAGTATTTTGGTACTGACGGAGACATAAAAATCTTTACAATTCTCTATGCAAAGCCATAAACATCTGACACAGGAGTGGCTTAGTCATGCAACATTAGAACATTTTCTTCCCTGGAGGAAACATCAAACACAACATAATCCCATATAAAGATTTTGTAGAACAACCATTTGCAAACCTGTTCTTTTTCTTCCTCCTTTCTAGTACTGGTATGAACCAGTCCACAATATATTATCATGTGATTAAAAGAGAAATGTAAAGAATTATACATTATTAAATGATTATAGATTGACTCTTGCCCTCTATCCTACTTGTTGTAAGCTCTGTTATGCAACCGGGTGTAGTGACATAAATAGGATATAGGCCCTCTTTATCTTTTTGGAAGAAGTTATAGTGTATTCAAAAGATTTTTGGTATGTGTGTTACTTTATCTTCATTATAAAAACAACTTGGATGTGGGCTCTGGGGAAAATTTATAGTCTCTCCATGACACAATTAAATTACAAATGTCTCATTAGAGACTGCCAGTGTACCTCAGATAATGACTCTAAAGCATTCATCTCAAAGCTCATTTCCAGAATGTTTTTCTTTTGAACTTGTACTTGAGGATTGTACTAACTCAGATGAATAAGATTTTAAGGGACACTGTCCTTTAGGGCACACCATAAATACTGGTATGATTGGAGTAGAAGTTGTTAGGAGTCCAGAGAGGAGAATAAGGAGAGAGGCTGAAGAAGGAAAGCATAAAATCAAGCAAACTAGCTAAGCCCAGTTATAAAAATGTTTATCAAGCACATGATCAAGAGAAAGAAGTCTTGAATAGGCAGACACTTTATCCATTGAAAACTACAATTAAACCACAGTTTCAGATGATGAAACTAGTACAACAAGACAATATACTTGCTGTGACTCAATTCAGAAAGGAAGTTTGACATCACTTATTTCTGATACTGATCACAGTATCAAGTGAACACACTTGATTTCTGAAAAAGTTAGTATTAATGAAGTTAACTCTTTTACCCCAGTTCTGACATTATGCATATACATATCTAACTGGATACATTTAGATTACTTGTTGTTTTTTGGTTGGTTTTGGTTGGCTTTTTTTTTTTTTTAATTCTTACAAAGTACCACAAAGCTGTATTATTCTATCTTTCATGAATCCCAGGAAAGGGATAAATCAGATCAATGCATCCTTTGTATGAAAGCTCAAGAATTTCTGGTCCTCTATATGCAAAACATCTTTTTTACAAAAACTGATGCCTTGTTTGTAAAGAATGAACTACTGTTTAATGTTAACTAGAGGTAGCCTACTTAAATTTAATTCTCTGTAAAGACTGTGCTGGTGAGGGAAGACATCGGTCATCCTGAGCTGATTTCCCTTAATTTGTCTAACCAAAGGGAACATAACATATCATTTGTGTAGAAGGGAAGAAAATTATTCTAGATTATGTAATTTACCTGGCAAGTTGCAGAGGTTCTTTACATCCTAACACCTCTTCTCCCTGCCTCCTCACATCAAAGGCTTGAGTCCAGTAGCAGTGTATTTCTATTAACTCCCAGAAAAAAAACCTATCAGTCAGCAAGAATGTAAAAGAGATTTCTCCCTCAGTCTTCCAAACAAGTGATCCCCCTTTATTTTTTTTTCATGGTCTCATGAGGTACAAACAGAATAGTCTTTGGCTTTATACTTGCTTCTGACTTTCTTAAACTGGATGACCATCCACACCTCCCATTTCAGAAGAATTGGTTATAGCACAATCTATGTCATCATTCATTTCTTGAAACAGTGATAAATGAATGTAAGGAACACAATATATCAAAAAATATCCTGCCAGGGCACATACAGCTGTTAAGGTCATGATGTTTCAATTTTGTTTAAAGTTTTCCCTGAGTTCATACATTCTTCAGAAGTCATAGGCTGGAAATTTTAGGAATATTTCCTACTGTTAACTACAGGTGTCAGTTATTTTCTGAATTGGGATTAACTCTATCTGTGAAAGAACAGGAATTGGGTTTTTTTTTTTTTTTTTGCAGTGGCTTATGACCTCTATTTTTAACCCATCCTTACTATTTCCAGGAACACAACAGGACACAAATGTTCAACCAGTGCGCCAGGAGAGAGCGTCAGCATTGCTTAAGCTTATCTGGAGTGCAAAGATATGAAAATAGAAACTCAGAATACAGATATGTGTGAGTGAGGAAATGATTCATGAGTATCTAATATGCAGCACTCCACTATTCAGTAACTGTTCATTTCTGGTACGCTCAAGCCCACATGGCTGTGGAGAAAAGCTGGCACGTGTAAGTATTAAAAACTAAGAAATCAGCAGGCAAACAGAAGGAAATAAAGGTATTCCAGTCTCATAGTCATCTGTGAGACTGATGCATGAATGCTAGAAGTCAGCAATACTGTATCATTATCTCTTAGCAAAAAGATAGTGTTTCCTCCCCTACATTTGGCAATTCCAAGAGAGGTTGCATGTGCTGTATCAGATTGTGGCTAGTAGTGACAAGTGTGATATAGCAGTAGGCTTTATTAAGGAAGCTTGGAATGTTTAAAAGTGCTAAGCAGGCCAAAAAGGCATTTAAAATATCCTAAAGGCAAGCTAAGAGAAATGGCCTTTTCAATGCTTCAGAGCAGATACTCCAAACAACTCAGTATCTAACAGCTTCTCCTCAGGCACTTATGGTAAGGCTGGGCTTTCAAGAGTACTGAGCTGCACGGCCCCGATCAGTGTGATTAGGAGCTTAGCCCAGCTGGAAGTGGGATGTTAATTTTTCAGCCCTGGATTTCTTTGCAAGTCCAATCTTGAAATCTCAGGGAAATCTTTTCTTATTTTTTTTTAATTAAACAAATAAAAAATAATAATAAAATAAAAGCACTATCTTTCCCAGAAGTCTGTCAGGTCTCACACTATAATAGTAGATAATTAACGTCCCTGAAGATTTGGTCTTTCACTGTAAAATAAAACTAGATGAACAGAGAGTTATCTGTACTACCCATGGCAGTCTGACTACCTGAATATTGTATTTAAATATTCAGATACAACTGAAAAAATCATCATTTAAGTAAAGGAAAGATTTATACATCTTTAAGTGAAACCATTCTTCTGGAATGAATATGATCCTGAAGTTTAGAAATCCTCAGGCTATTCTCTAAACAAAGATGTGGGAAACTATTACTGTTTATATTAAATATTCCCATGTGCATCTTTTGGTCCTTGTGGAATATGAATGGCAATCTCTTGTAAAATCCCCACTGGAGCTGTCAACACTTTTTATATGAGGCATCCCAGATACAGAGAGGAGGGGAGCATGCATGTGGGTGGGACATACCTGTTTCTTTAGGAATCACTCAGCCCTCTGGTGGCAGACAGATTTTCTGAGGCTACACAGATATCAGAGCAAAGTCATTAAAGTGATTTTTCATAGGGGAGGAGATTATATACTCTTCCTTATTACCAGCTTTTTGAAACAGGGTCTTCAGCAGAAATAGTTCCGATTTAGAACAGAGGAATTTGAAACTAAAAGGGTGCTCCTGTGACACAAAGTGACTCCCTGTTCTCACCAGACCCATTTCCCATCAGTGCACACATTTACCAGGCTCTACCTTGAACCTTCCCATTTTCATCTGATGCCTTCATGGGAACCTGACTCAGGAACCTCCTTCTGCCTTAAAGACTAAATTTCTTATAACCTGGACTATTTATAACTATTTCTCATTGTAACAGTATTTTCCATCTGTTTGAACTTTTCCTCATCCTAGCTTTTCTTCTTCTCTTCCTCTTTAGTGTATTTGTGGAAAGTAACCTTGTCTTCCCTTACATTTAATTGTATTGCTGAACCATGACAAGCTCTTCTTCTAAGACAGGATACCCAGTGGACCCTTTGGTAGGCCTGTTCAATGAGCTGTTAATCACACCATGAGCTCTTCTCTGTTCTCATCCCCTGCATGTGAGCCTGGTCAGAGAGGGTAAAAAAAATAAATTATTCAAAGTACACCAGAGGATCTCCTGCCACTACCTTGGAGAAGGCCAGTGCCTACCAGAAATGCTTCAGCCGATAAACTGCAAGCTTGCATTCTCATGGTCAAGACCCCATTACAATTTCCACAGTATTTTTTCAATCTTCTATTATTTCCAGATGATGAGATCTGACTTTATCGCTTATAGCACTTACACAATTAAGTGAGAGGTGAATCAGGGCCAGGTTGTTTGCCAAAAAACAAGTAAAACCCAAACATTTCACATCACTGTTTATTTTCACACTCCTCTTGAAGAAATATCTAGGTCAGCTATACAAAACTTTGACTTCAGGATGCCTTGGATAAGGTTCATACTCAAACTACCTTGTTTAAACCTTTTTGAATTATTTCTCCAAAAGTATTTATAATCTAAAATATATTTGCCAGTGAGAATTAAAAAAGAAAAAATCAATATTAAAAGTTGTCTGTTGCTTCTTTATATGGAGATATGAAACAGTAATTATACTGTGCATATCTGGTCACAATAAGTGAGATAGCAACTTTATCTTACACCTACACAAAGAAAAGTTACTATTTTCTAGAGCTGCAGTGAAAACATTGCTCCCTTGGAATCAATGGCAAAATTCCCACTGATTTCAATGGACTATAATTTTTTTTCACAGTCTAATTTACTACTTCATTGTATCAGTTTGTGTGCCAGGGTATCTTTACTAAAATCACTGGAATTCCCTTGTCATGAAAGAAATGAAATCCTTCCACAAGAAGGACATGGACCTGTTGGACTGTGTCCAGAGAAAGGTCACAAAAATGATTAGAGGGCTGGAACACCTCTCCTATGAAGACAGGCTGAGAGAGTAGGGGTTGTTCAGCCTGGAGAAGAGAAGGCTCCAGGGGGACCTTATAGTAACCTTCCAGTACCTGAAAGGGGCCTACATGAAAACAGGGAAGGGTTTATTCACAAGGGTTTGTAGTGACAGGACAAGGGGCAATGGCTTTAAGGTAGAAAAGGGTAGATTTAGGTTAGACATTAGGAAAAACTTCTTTAATATGAGGATGATAGATCACTGGAATAGGTTGCCCAGAGAGGTGGTGGAGACCTCATCCCTGGAGACATTCAAGGCCAGGCTTGATGAGGCTCTGAGCAGCCTGACCTAGTTGGAGATGTCTCTGCATATTGCAGGGGGGTGGGATTAGATGACCTTTAGAGGTCCCTTCCAACCAAATACATTCTGTGATTCTATGACTTGGACAAACTACAGAATCTCAGAAAAGTCAGAGTTTTGTTACAGTGGGTCTGGTAAAATGGTAATGCTCACAGTAAACCACCTGGTGTTTCTGGTGAGCTGCAGGGGCCTGGGAGGGTGAACAGCTCCCACACTGCCTGGCATGGGAATGTCCTGTGCTGGCAGAGCCTGTGGCCAGGGTGTCCCTATTCTGCCACTCTGGAGCTAACCCCATATTGCTCCTGGGCTTTATTTCCTTTTGTGGAGAAAAATGACATTTTGGAGGCCAAGAGCTGGAAGGGAAACAATACTTAATTTTTTTTAAATCTCCCATGGGATTGAAGGATTTCTATGCATAGCCCAAGTGTCAGTCTTGCTGCTTCTTAGTAGTTCTGAAGCCTTTATTCCCAAAGTCCTTGTGACCCTTTACAAAACCTGGGGGTGCTGGTAACCTGTCTTCCAGCAATGGAACCACACTCAAAGGCACACCTCACCCCATCAAGCTGGCCATGTTTAGACTAGTAGAAGTGAAGGAATATCATCCGTATTGCTTTCCAACCTCCAGCAGGTATTTTTCCATTAAAAAAAACCATCCATACAGTTCTGCAGAGCAGCATACTTGATCTACAACTATTGTGACAAAACAACCTTTTTCAACTTGCTGCTGTTTATAATCCCAAGAACAATATTCATGTAATAAAACTTTCCTAGTAGAGTTAGAAGAGGCACTTTGTGGGCAGAGTAGTACCATTCTCAAAACTCACATTAAAGGACTTTGGTGACTTCACAAATTTTTTTGCATCATTAAGGGACCAGACATAAGAAGAAAATGTAGGCTAAATCTGAATGTTGGCCTAGAACTAATGCTGCTGGCAGGAGCACAGGGCAACATCCGATTACCACCTTCACTGTGCTGAACTCAATCCCACTGCTTCTCTTCTTGAGGAAGGCAGCTGCCTAACCAAGCACGGGAAGATTTGGCAGGGTTTTTCTTTTTAAAATTTTTTACTATCATTACTAAAGATGCTGATGCCAATTGCTCCCTCGCACCACTGCACAGAATGGTCTATATACTAAAGTACTGATTAAAAAAATGGCACCTTTTTGTTTATACCACATATATTTGACAAAAAACAAACAAACGAAAAAGCACAAAAACTCTAAAGCATTAAAAAACTTACTAAAAATGTAGACATCTTTTGATACAAACCAGTGCACTTTGCTGTAGGAGACACCCCACCCATCATTTCCCAAAGCTGTGAGGAAAGAAAGAACATGGCACAGCTGAAACAACAACCTGAAGAAACAACAACCTTATCCAGAAGAAAGCTGACCCTCAGCTAGTGAGCTAATTAAGCTGTGTAAGAAACAAATCTTAAAAATCACTTGGAGCCAACAGTGACACCGGGTTCCATCCAGAGCAACATGATTGTCTCTGTTGAGCACACTGCTTACCTAAAAACCACACCTACACCAGACACCCTTTCTCTAAATAGTATAGAAAGATTTGAAATCATGTACATAAGTACTTTCTTGGGTCCTGCAAGAAATGTGTGCAAACACATTACATATAAGCGTGGCACCAAGTATCTGTGAGTAATGCTGTGAAGAACAGTATGTAGGGATTACTATAAAAGAAAAAAATCTGCTATGAAAATGATTAAAAAACCCAGTTCAACTGTCTTTGCCCTGTGTGACAGATAGATAGACAGACAGAATTTTAATTACATGGGTATTACCTTGATAAAGATATATATGAAGCATAAATAACCATTTTTAAATAGTACTTATACTTAAAGGCACATAAGTTAATAGGTATTCCTCTTCAAGGAACATCAGGACCAGAACAGATGCATTCATTCAAAAGTAAAAAAAAAAAACAAAAACCAACAACAAACCCAACAAAAAAAAGATACTGGGTTAGATTAAAATGAGAGGGAATTAATTCTTCCCCACACCTGAGGAGATATGACCATGTAGAAACACCATGGCTGAGGTATCCCCCTGTGGCACTTGCTGTAAATCAGTTCTCAGTGTTACACTGCATGACTGACTGCAGCTAAGTGCCTCCTTTAGCAAAGGTTCTTGTAAAAGAAGGGAAAAGACAACAACCACAACCAAGAGAAATGAGAGACTCTTTGCTGTAAAACTTGTCGGCTTTTCCAACTGGTCTAATAAAACTCCTGCCCTCCAATTTTCTGTCCCAAGAGAAGTAAGAAGTTTTTATAAACTTGAGTCAAGGTATTTGGAAATTTGGCAATGTCTGCAGAAACCAGACTGCCAGTGTGGAAAAGAAAGCTAAATCATTCTGCTAGCGCTCTGAGCATAGGAGCTGGAAAATAATACTTTTTTCTAACATTGATTTTATTTTTCTGGCCTCAGGCAAGCCATTTAAAACCAACGTCAGTCCAAACTCATCATAAGAGTGTCTGAAAGCATACTAGTCTTTATTTATGCTAGTTTCAGATTAACAGAGCATTTAAAACATAGGCTGTAGGTAGCAAAGCAGAGCTCCAAAACTATGCTAACTTGAGCCAAGGTCAGGCTGCTTTGAGAACAGAAAGGCAGAAATGGTCCACCTCTGTATTCACTGGTCCCAAATGTTGATTCCAGATCCAGTGATTAACGTATATTTATTCCTAAAATGAATTTGTATTTGCTCAGTATGCCAACCTGAAAGTAAAAACAACTGCATTGTTTTCTTTACTACCCCCAGCAAAAGAAAATAAAAATGGAAAACAAGTACAGAAAATGCACAGAAAAATAATTTAAAAATGCTTACACAAGCTTGCATACAGTTTCTCTGTTTACAGCAATCAGTTAAATTGTAGGCATTCTACTTTACAATGTAAAAATTATTTTCACGTATTTGGGAAATGGAGTTGAAAAAGGACAAGTGGAAAATTAAAACTTTAAAGACTAATAAAGGAAATAAATAAAATAAATAAAGGAAATTCCATAAAAATTCTGGAATGCTGGAGAATTTGTTATCCCCACTTTGACTGATATGTCTCTTCGAGAGGGTTTACATTTTCAGAAAGCACAATGGAGCCATATACTTCCCCTCTTAGAGCTAGTCAATGCCTTTGATACCTTTTCAGAAAATCACAGGAGTGGGTAGGACAAGTAAATACACAACTTCTGATGTATTTACATGGCTGTGTTGCTGTTTTACTAAGTGCAGCTTTGATAAACATCAATAAAATAAGCACAATTCTCTGTTCTCCCATCTTAATCAAGTAGGTTAAGACAAAACAGTTGTTCTCAACTTGATTTTAAACAAATGTTTAAGAGCAGTCGGATCACTGTGTGTCTGAGAAAATGTTTGGCTCTGGCAGAGGCACAGGTGGAACACTTCCACCTTCCTCCTCTAAATCCATGGCCAAGATTGCTTCAAGACAGAAGAGTTTTCTAGCTCCTCTTACTTGTGCTGGTAGTAACCTTTCCTAGGATCCTGTCCCTCTGACTCAGCATTTTGGAGACAACATCACGTTCAACCCACAAACCTTCCCTCTCTCAGTCCCTCATCTACCTTGAACACAAACAGGACTGTCAACGAAGCCAGTTTCATTTGGTGTAGGTATTCTCCCACTGTAACAAGCCTCCAGCTGGATCTGCAGACTACTTCTCTAACCCTCTTGCATCACATTGAAGTAAAAATCTGGATTTATATAGGTCATTCCAAGGGGGGATAGAAATAAATTAAAAGGGTAAATAAAGAGTGTTTCATTTCATTTTCACAGGTGAGAACAGACTTGTTACCCTCTATTAGCAAGATGGTCTTGTTATTGGCTAAGCAGTTTATAAAACATTTATAAAAGACTTTGCATTGATTAGTAAGATGTAATCAATGTTGAATATTCATTCATTTCCTGCATGTAAGCTAAATTGCATAAGAGAACAGCCAGCAAATGTCTAATCCGAACTATACCACAGAGCACAGGATACATTAGAAACAGACTGAAACCAAACCTATTTATGTGTCTGGGATAATCTGTTGCCTGCAAATGGACACAACAGACAGCTCTTGCTGGGCTGCTCTCTGGCAAGAATATTTCAATGCCACAACACACCAGCATGGGTAAATTAGGTATTAGGTCACTACCCATGATCAGGATAAACCTTCATATTTGACTCATTAAGGAACAATAGAGAGGCATTATCTCACTCCCCAGCTCCTGTCAACACCTAGGAGCATCCTCAGTAAGGTAGCACCAGCAGGCAAAGTGGATCTCTTACTTCCCAGAACTCGCTACCATCTGCTAAATCTGAGTATTCCACACAGCACTAAACCCTGCAGCATTTCGCCTATGTACAGTTGTTATGGAGGTAACATGTAGGCCTAAATTAATGAGAAAATCATTATTGATAATGAATATGAAAACAGCATATATTTGGAGAGAAAACTCTCTGACTTTAAAGAAACACAAACCATAGCTGGAAAATAAAAAAGTAAAATAAAGAATAAAATTTAGAGTTGCATACATTCATTTTTCAAAACAAATGACGAGTCTGAGGCTTCTGGTTTTGAGTGGTTTATGGTACACCTCTAAATTGGTTTCTCATAGTCCCATTAAAAATTCCATCCAAAAGAGTTTGGTGATTATGTAAAACAACTGACTGGATTAAACACTATAAAATAATTCCTCTTTTCTAATATTTATTAGTCTGAAAAGTACCTCCTTTCTGTCATATAGCTAGGTAAATCCATTTAGTTGGAGTAGATGCAGACTGCAGGAAGCCAGCTTGCCCCAGGAAGAACAACTGGTGCCAGGTGGGCTTCCAACACAGTGACACCAATGCAAAAAAATTAAGTCAAACTGCTTCTCTCTGCTGTGTCTTTGTATTTTCAAGCATGAGTACAAATCTGGAAAAACAAGGTTATTCAACTCTTTTTGGTTTTTACATGTTATAACAAGATTGTAGAGAGGTTATCATAGATATCATTAGTTAATTAAATATTGTCTGTTGCTATCTCCACATAATACTAAATTTCTGAGAGACAGAGTATATGCTAATGTGTTGACAATGATTTAAACTGAATGTCTTTTTTACTAAAAAAAAAAAAATAAAAATCACGTTGTCAAATAATTGTCAGATTAAGAATAGACCTGTTGATTTTTTAATGTTGTTTTTTGGGTTTTTTTCTCCTTAATGCATACTGGCTAAAATAAAATAAAAGTCTTTATTAGATTAATGCACTTCCCAGGTGAGCGTTAACTTCCAGACACCACCTAAACCAAACCCTGACTCTCTGGCAGGATCACTTTTTACCTGTGTCAGGTCTGAGACATGTCTGTCTAGCTTCCCCATTATCTATGTCCATCAGTGCCAATTTTTTCTCCTCTTCTCTCCTCCTTTCAGATAGAATCAGAATTAATCCATCATCAATCTTCCCATAAGAAAGCTCTGTTAGGTGGCTTATCTTGGAAGCAGTAATTTAAGCATATAACTGCTGTTCTGAACCTTATGCATTTATTTGACTGTGAGGAAGCAAACACAGTTGCTCTTGGAGGGAAGAAAGGTGCTTCCTGGTGCCTACCCCTTGCTGCCTTGCTCTCTTAGTATAGTTCAGAAACCAACTGGTGGATATAAGTTTTCAACCTGTATGACTTGCAAGAAGCTGAAGACCACCCCTCCTGTGCAGCCTTCACAAAGCTCGATAGATATCCATTTTCCTAAATTTGAGTGAACAATCTCTACTTTTTTTTTTTCTAATTGGACAGATGGATTCAGAGAGCATAACATACCCCTGGGTTTAATTTCCCTCTCTTATTTAGAATGTCTAAATTAGCAGAACAAACACAAAACAGAAGGAGAGCAGGAGGTAGGACTTCATGCCTTTGGGGGAATGCATCGTTCTGCAGAAGTGGAGAGCATCCTTGGGTCCTACCCTCTGTGCAGACAGCCTACATAGCCAGTCATAGCTATAAATACACAGAAGAAACAAAAATGGAGCAGAAAGAGGATGCCAAATCTACTGCATCCTTTGGACAACAATGGTAGCATCTGTCTTCCCAAAAAATTATGAAGATTAATTTGCAGTTACTCCATCACATAAAAGTTTCCAGATTTTTTCAACATAGCAAACTATTGGTGCTTCTGTCAGACATTCCCCCCTGACCACTACTGTACAGATTTGTACCTGTCTAATGTTCACATGCACAAATGTTTTCAAATTTGGGATCACTTCACCAAACTTAGAGTCTTCCAAAGAAAACTAAACAAATTGTTGCTTGAAGTACACTACACCAATCCAAAGTGTTATTTCATGTTATTTCAATTTTTGTCAATGACAGGTTTGTTAATATACCCACAAAGTTGAAGCTTGAAACCCACACTTACATAAGCAAACTTTCTACATGTGACAGTACCAGCCAAGCTCAACAGCCACAGTCTGTTTTCAGGGACTTCTGTGTGGAGCTGTATTTGACACTTTCTGCTGGTTGGTGATACAGATTTGGGTTCTTTTTTGCTTTATAAGCCATCAGATGACTTCAGGCATACTAAGATACACGGGTGTGAGGGGATAGCAAAGATCATGCAGAAGCAACTGTCTATTAGTTGGCTTTTTTTTTAACTGAGGTTTTCATTCCTTTTGTATTAGTCACAAGTCATGATATTAACAAAACACATAGAATATCCCACTTTGACAAAACATCACTGGGCTGTAGAAAAAACTACCTCTTCCTGTGACCAAAGCTTTGGACTTCCAGGAGCTGCAGTTCTTGAATATGAAAAGCTGACAAGTAAAAACTATATATATTAAATATTTATTTTAATTTAGAAAAACATTTGATCCTATTATTTAAAAGTAAGACTGGTTGCTTGATTCCACAATTTATTTAAGGTTTGATTGTGTTGTCACCTCATGGCTGGGGTGGTTGAACAAGAAGACAAGGAGCTCTCCCATCCCTACTCTTACCTCCCCCGCAGAAGTGCCAAAGCACGGGCTATCCTTTCCCCACTCCCAGAGAGAAAAGATTTCTATGAGAAAAAGGCTTAAAGGTGGGAAAACAACTCTGATCCCCATTTCTTCAGGCTTGGGGGCTAGAGCTAACCAGTCTACAAGCTGTGAATCATCAGGAGTGCTCCTTTTGCAAAGCCAGTGGCTCAGGGATGCACTGAGAGCTGGCTGGACAAGCAAGATTTCTGCAGTAATTGCAGTGAGCAAACTATTAACAGTGCAAACATAAGAGCTTTTGTGCAATCTGGCTATAGGAATATGTGTGTACAAAACAAACTTCTCAAATCTCTCTTCCCTTAGATGTCAGAGGCATCCCTAAACCACATTTTTGTGAAGGATTGGTTTTATTTGCCTTAAATGCCCCATGGTGGTGCCAAAATTTCAAGTAGCTGACTTGGGTAATGCTATGTGAAGCACCCTGCAAACAAAAAATTCTTCCACATTCCATGATTTCTTTATGATACAGCATTTTGAAAACAAGAAATGTTTCCCCAGACTAGTCTAGCTCAAGGCTGGAAATTAAACCTGCCCCCAACCTTCTTCCTTCCTCCAGTAAAGGAAAAATTTCTCTACTGTGATCAACCAGATACAGAAATTGCTGAGCAGGGAAATCTGCAGGAAATTACAATCCTTGCTGGAAGGGGTAGTTCCAATAAAGAGGATCTCCATTTCTCCTTTTAAAAGGCATATATGATAAAGTAAGACAGGTCACCAAGACAGCAGTGTTGGGGAATCACTCTGGGCACAGAGAAGCTCTCTTGCTTCAGGGACCCATTCCAGCAGCCCTTCCTAGGGAACATGCACTTCCACCACCACTTTGTAGACTTCTCTTCTCTGAAGCTAAATCCTTCAAAGACACCAATTCCCAACGCTGCATTCTTCCTTTCCCAACCAACACACTACTAGCACTTATCAGCAAATCTTACCAACACCACTTACTTTCAGATGGCCTCTTGCCCTGTTAGTGTTTTACAGATCTGCTTTAAAATACAAATACCGCTATCGCCAGCATGCAATGATTTGTTCTGGCAACATAACTCTCTGGAGCTCACGTATCTGGGCCCATAATAGTTCTGCTTTTCAAGCAGAGCTCCTCGAGAAAGCAGTGAATTCAGTGCTCTCCCCCAAACCCTCTGTGGAAGCTGGAGAAGGTGGTCACAGTACACATCCATCTGTGGTCATAACCTCAGAAGACTCATGTGATACCAATGCTGTTGTCAACCGCTTCTTTCCAATCTAGTTGCACAATATGTCATTTTCAGTAAGTAGTGGCATTTCATGGACTTTAAATCATAATGTCTTTTTTTTTGTTTAGCTTCATTCATCTCTCTTTGTTCCTACAAGCCTGACAATACAACAGCCAAATTGTCAGTTTTCCATTAAATAGATGGTCTCTGAGTAATGAACTTCAATTTGTTGGTGCTGTACTGTAATTTCACAGTGCTAAGTATAGATCAGAGTCTGACTCCTCAGCATTTTTCAGGAGTTTCAGTATTATTTTAACACGTATTCATATTATCCCTGGTAGGATAAGTGGTTACAGTCCAAACCCAAACTTCCCTGCAAATTGCTACTTTATGTGCTTGCAGCCTCTTGTCAGATTTCTCTGTAAATTACATCACTGCTAGTTCAAGAGACATCCACAGTCACCTGTTTATTACTCTAGCAAATCTTCACCTAGACTAATGTTCTAAAAACACCATCAGGGGTTTTCCAGACAACATTTGCAAATTTTGGGCTGCAGATCTTGGACTTTTTTTCCCTGTGTATCACCAAACTACACTCTTACAGCTGGTGGAATAACGTCATCAATAGGGTTACCAGTATGCATGTTGGCCAGGTTGCTCTGACTCCCCTTGAGGGAAAAGCTAGCCTTGGTAGGAATGCCTCAGACTTTACAAGTAGGCTGTTCCATGAATTTCAAGTGGACAGTTAGGGTTTGTTGGTTTGGCTTGGTTTTATTTTTTAATAACTGATTTCTTCATCACTACCTCAGAAGCAGCATGGTTCTGAGGTGCAGCTGTCAACTAACTTGTTCTTCTCTGAGATGACACCCACACCACCTAGATGATTAGCCCCAATCTTGTGACATTCTTTTAACTCTACTTCATTGCCTTGCCCACAGCATCTTTAACAGAGCAAACACTCAAGGTACTTTGGTGCCCATTAAAAGCAAATCAGTACTATCAGCACCGTAATGACTAATAGTCATTAAGCACTACACAGCACAGTGGGAAGTATTCTGTAATGCATAACCATGGAAAATTTTACAACCCCAGATAACTAGAAAAAACCTCCAACAAACAGCTCCTAAAATGAGCTCTGGTTAGAGGCTGAGTTAAACCTTTTAAAATTTGTCTTCTCCTTTCTCATTTTGATTTACAAACCCTATACATTTGGGTTTTGTAGCACTCAGGAATTTTTGATCAGACAGTTTCCTGATAAAGTATTTCATAATGTACTTTGTGCCTGCCTGAAACATTTCTGTGATTAATTTAAAGACCTCATCAAAAGATCCTCTGTGTATCTATGTGGCAAAACCTAACTAGGAAAGACCAAGCACCAAGCTGAGGAAACTCTTCTCTTCTCTCTTTAGGAACAACTGCTGAATGCCAGTCCAAATGTGGGACTGCCCCCCTGTCCCAGGTTTGTTAAGGATTCCCGATTCACAAAGGATGGCTCTCACACACAGAGCTAATAAGCAAAAACAATTTCATTTGAGCACTCACACACACAACTAATAAGCAAAAAACCCAGTATTATTATACGTACGGACCCCAAGGTGGTAGACAGACTGCCAAGCAGGAGGAGGGCACATAGCATGGTGCTCGGGAAGAGTTGTTGGTAGGTTCTAATGCCTTCTGCAGGGCATCTCCTGGATCAAGGTGTGCATCAGGTCGACCTTCTGAAAATTAATTATCCCCTCTCCCCACCACAGCAGGCTACTTATAGCAATCCTGGTGAGGGCGTGGAGACTGCTCTGGCATCAGTGCATGCGTGGCCAGAGCATGCACAGAGGCTGAACGGTATTTTTCCACCCACAGCAGCTAACAACAGTCCTCCCTGTCTCGTACATGCATGGGGTTCTTGGGGCAACAATGGTGGTCATTACTTCATCAATCTTCAGCTCCCTCATCCCATCCTTGAGAAGTCCTTTCATTGTTTGGTTCCTGCTATCGCTTGCCAGACAACAAGGAGCTGGCTAACACTGGCTGACTGCCTGATTCCTCCATGCACCTGCACATTCCAGATGTGGGAGTGAGTGCTGTACTCTCCAGTGCAAGGCAACAATAGATAGCAGTGTGCCAGAGGGACACAACAACAGATCAACATGTTCCAGTATGGATACACCACCCCAAGGAAAAAAATATTTTATTGTCAGAAGAAAGGTGTCCTTGGTGTCAAAGAGCAGCAAGTCAGGTAAGAATAAGATTTTACTGCATCTCCAGTACCGACTGTGGCATTTTGAACAGAGCTTTCAAAAGATCTGAGTCTTGCCCTTGTATTCCTTTGGGGGATCTGAGTTGCTGAATCTGATCAAAGAACCATGGTTTGTGGCAGGGTTCTGTCTAGAAACATCCAAACAGAGTAACACAGGAGTACTGCAGATCTGATGATGTGGAATTGTGGTGAAAAGCATAAATGAACAAACATGAACCAAGAACAGCCCATTTTCTTCACTAGCACCTCCCTGGTAGAACAGCAGAGATGAGGAGGCACAAAAGTAATTAAGAACCAAAAGTAATTAAAATACCAACACCCTTAGATGCTTTACAACCTTAAGGATGTTGTCAAGGCAAAAATATTAATATCTTCCTGAAATTTTGAATATGATTTAATGTAATATCCAAGTTCCTAAGTGTCTAAGTTTTTGGACTGGTAAATATTTTGTCTTAAAACAACTCATGCATAGCCAAGCTGAATTATGCCTGTGTATTTCAATTTCTTGATACCCTTACAGAATCACAGAATGTCTTTTGTTGGAAGAGACCTTCAAGATCATCTAGTCCAACTGTTGACACAACACTGCAAGCTCACCACTAAACCATGTCCCTAAGCACTAGGTCCATACACCATTTAAAAGTCTCCAGAGATGGTGTGACATTTAGGATGTCTAGTGCTTGTCTCTAACAATCCAAGAGATAAGTGATGTACTTAGGCACTCAGGATATCTGTTGTCTGTC
>JANHGN010021254.1:23037-37570 GCA_024605025.1 Megaceryle maxima | reverse complement strand
GTTGTTTTGATTATTTTTATTTTTTTTTTTTTTTTTTTTTTTTTTTTTTTTTTTTTTTTGCAAAGTGATCTGAGAATGGCCTGGATTAATCCTTAATCCTTTTAATGCTGAACCTAAGATCTATATGTCTAACTGTTTTCAAAAACCTTAAAAGTGGAGGAGAGTTTGTCTAAATTAATATATAGATATGATAGTATACTTATTCTAGTTCTAGAATATTCTAATTCTAAAAATAATATGAGTTGAAGCCATTCTGAAGTTCAAGATAGGATAACTCAATATCTGCAATCTTCCATGATCTGTGACAAATATTTTTTACTGTATTTTGCAGTGAAGAATAAAGACCTATAAAAATTTCTCTAATGGTTAGCAAATAAAAATGAGACAACCTATTCTTTCCTCAAAAACTTCAGATACACATGTCCTAGTACATATTCAGACTCATGGTGCTTAATTAAATGCAACCTAAGTCTTTTGATGTTTATTTATTACCACTGTAAGACCTGAGTTTTCACATGAGGTCAGAAAACTCTTGAAAATCTACAGCAAAAGAGGTTACTGTGGGATCTGCAAAAGGTAGCTATGAAAAATAAACCTATAGCCAAATAGGAATAGATGTCTATGCAAGTATGCATGTTTCCATGGGAGAACTTTCACACATCCACAGAAGGGAAAACATTGAAAATATCCATTTACACACTGCATGTATACCTTCAGAATGGAAAAGCATTACAAAACAAAATATGTCACTCTTGTGTGTTACTATGAATGGTGATTTTATAACATAGATGTCTAAATTTGTAGAAGATAACCAAGTATGCACTCCTGAGGTGATCAGGCAAGCAACACCTACACTATTCTGGCTTCAGAGACAAATGCAGAGTGCAATATTCCTCCTGTAGTTTCTCATTCTCAGGAGATGTATT
Source organism: Megaceryle maxima (assembly GCA_024605025.1). NCBI lineage: Eukaryota > Metazoa > Chordata > Aves > Coraciiformes > Cerylidae > Megaceryle > Megaceryle maxima. The sequence continues at coordinate 36,644 of JANHGN010021254.1, read as the reverse complement.
CTGGTAGATATTAATGATAAAACACCGTAAAGTTAGAGAGATCTGCAATTGTATATGACAGAATCAATACAATTGGTGATCAATAAAATGCTAGTTCTTGCAAAAATGAGTTTGCCATCATCATATGGAATGGTGAGTACCTAATTTTGCCATTCATTTCTGCTGTGTATGGGGTATTTCCAGAAGATATATGTGTTCCTTTGGTTTTACTGTTACTTATGTCTTTACATCTCTGGGAGCAGCTGTCATTTGGTTTTCATTTGAAAACCAGCTTGTCACAGATGAGAACTGAGTAATATACTCCTTTCTGCAGTATTGCCTCATTTCCCTTCTTGCACTATAAATTATTCTTATTTCTGTCATCCAAGAAACAGATTACTCTTTACACACAGAAGATATAACTCCAGCATCTGATCAAAGTTGAATTTTAAATCACTACTGTTTCTTCTCCAGAAGTCTTGTATAACTATCCTTTCATTGAATAAAGTATATGGCCCTAGTAATTTTAAATTGCTTTTGTTGGTCCCCATTTGATTCTGAGATGTTGTCTGTGGATACTCTTGTCCTAAATGCAATTTTATCTGACAGTGAGAGATCATGCTCTGTATGGATGCATGGCATTTGCAAAAAGCGATAGTATCTGTTTCTTCTGATGGAAAAGGAGGAGAAAAGCATCCAAAAGGGATGGATGTTTCCAAGTGCATCTCCTTTCCCTCTCACTGAGTGGCTATTCTGCATTGCTGAAGGCAGCAGCACCGCAGCAGATCCCAGATCATAGTCAACCTCCCATTTTCTAATCACAGTCCTTCAGGTAGAGGTGAAAATTTTGTAATCACACCAGAATTTCATTCCCTAAACTGTTAACATCCTCAGTCCCAGAAAGGTAGTGGAGAGCCTTTCTTCTCTGCTAGTGGACGCTCGGCACTTTATAATGCCATAATTTGACTGAGACATCAAAGACAAAGAGCAGTGGAGGAGGAAGATTCAAAGAAATAACAGCTAGAACAGATGTGCAAAAAAAACCCCTTCACCAAGTATGCTTTTTGATTTGAGCAGGCTACCCATTTTTTAAAGCAAAAGTACCAGTTTATTTCTGCACTTTGTTGCCAAACCAGAAAACAGAATCACACAAAGTATTATCATTGCTTGTATTCATATTTGTAATGATTCTAACACTTCAGATGTGGATAAAATCCATTATTCATAATACTCTGTTTTAGTTGGTACAGCACCAGACTCGCAGATGATTAGTGATAGTTGATGAAATGAACTTTCTCTAAAGTTCAGGGGTCTTGTGTTATATAAAATTGAATTTCTAAAATCAGTGCCTTTGATGTCTTCCCAGTACAAATATTTTACTCACAATTAAGTACTTGGGACAAAAGTCTGGGAGAAGGGGGAGAGAGAAAGGGGAGGGGAGATGTGGTTAAAGGCAATCCTCAGCAGTACAACTTAAAAATATGACTATGATTTCTCAATAGCTGCTACTGACTTTCCGGTTTACATGAATTTGCCAAACGTATTTTCTTTGGGTCAGATCTTACTTGTCTTGCTCACACAAGTATTCTTATTGACTACCCCTGAGAATAAAGCAATCCAAATTTTGCTTACTCTTTCTATTTTGCTAATTCCTTTAGGATCAGTTCAAATAAACTAGGGCCCTACGTTATTGGATCAGTTAATGGGCTGTAAAACTACACTAATGTTCGTGTTAGCTAAATTTTTTCAGGGGAAATACTTGTGTTATTTTCCTTGGTTCTCTCAGAACAAAAACAAGAAAAGAAGAAACATGGAAGCTCTGCTACCCACAGGCCAGACTAATTGGCATGCTGTGATTAGCCCAGTTCTAAACAGATGCTGTCTCTGCAGTTCCTGCCACTTTTGCTGCTATAATTTTGTTAGGAGTTTAAGAGATTTTTTTTTTTTCTCTTTGATTTAGTCTTTCACCAAATTTTTCATTTTCACTGCAAAAAGCTTACAGGAGTCTATCTGGAGGCTAACTCTTTATGCTGACAGCCACGAAGCTGCAATAAATGGAGCTTTCTGCAAATCCCAGCAGTGATACAGCCTCATGGTGCACCAAATAGCTATCACTTGAATTTATACCTGAATCTGTATGTGTACTTGCATGCTCAGTTGTATTATTAAAGATCTTCTTCTACCTATGTATGCTCTGTTTTGCATGTAACATCAATCTCAGATAGTTTAAGCTATACTGATGAATCAGTTTGGGGTAAAAAAAGAATTTTTAAGGATATAATGTGCAGCCTTCATCGCAAAGTAAACTAGGAGCAAACATGATGGATGAGTTAGAGTGTAAGACTGCAGAAAACTGTGAGTCCAGTCAGGAGGGAGGTGGGTGGAGTTTCTCAGCATGTGGGTGCTATTTCTAGTGCTTCTGGTAGATTCCTTGGGGAAGCTGGATAAGTGTCTTAAGTCTTGTTTTGCATGGATTCTGAACTGTCTCTCACTCTATAAGCCTAAGGTATTGTCATGAACACCCAATTTCCAGTGCACATTTTAAGTGAAGCTATGATGTAATTTTTTTGTCCTCCATATCACTATCTTTCCAATGCACTATACAGTGTTTTCAGCCCCTGACAATTCTTTACTAAAAATTTTGATTTTTTTTCTAAAACTTGCTTGTGTTACAAGGTTTATAAAAACCCATTAGCAGAAACTTTTCCTCCTTAGGTAGAGACAATGCTGAACTGATTAGGACATCAGTATATATTGAAGGGCCTGTGATTAGATCATATCAAGAACTTTGACCTTTACTTGAATGTGCTGCTTTGCCCTTGCCTCCTTTGGCTAGTGAGTAGGTCTGCTTCAGACAAGTGCATGTCTGGAAGAAGGCCTCTTTTCCTTGGGTGGTAGGAAGTTTCTCCCTGATGGGCCACATGGATATGGTCAAAAACCCACAAATTTTGTCCTGCAGAGGAAATGAGTTTAACTCTCAATCTTTTGCCTGGGGACTCTTACTGAGCTTGGGGCAGAACAGTTTTCGGTCTATAAACAAAAAGTTTGACCTGCTCATCTTAGCCAGCTTTTGTCAACAGATCAGTTCACCCTAGGAGTAATGCAGGTTTCAGTAGAAAACAAAGCACCCTCTGCACATCTGGGACAGATCCTGCCTAACTGCCCTGCTTCCCATTGAGAAAGTGACAAAGCCTTTGAGATGCCTTCACCTTCAGGTCACCTGATGCACAGTGGGAAGGGAAAAAAGGATACTCCCTAAGGGTGTCTCTGGATCAGTAGGCACCAACTGACTAATGGCAGGGTGGGGAAATAACCTCAGAGTACTTGGCTTTTAGCACACTCAGAAGGAAATGGTCACAGAAGATGGAAGAGAGGGAGTACCTGTTGCCAAATAGCTATGATTACAGTGGTGGCAAACTTCCAGGGAAACACAGCCTCAGTTCTGTTTTATCAGGATCCTTTGTAAATTGCTATTAAGAAGTATTTTTCAACAATCTCATTTTTATTAGCCGTTTGTGCCCATTATAGTTTTTTAGTTGCTAGTTTGTTATGGCTGTAACATAAATAAAGTTCTAAAAATGTCTCATTTGAGGAACTGCAGAGCTGGGCATGCCATTTAGACACAGATAAAAGCAGATGTAAAGGGCTTTCTTTGTAATGGGTCTATTTTATATTTAATAGAACTGTCATATAAACCTATACTACCATTTAAAATGCAGTTTCTAGGCCATAAAATAAACACCATTTCTAATATTGCTGTTGGCTTGCACCTATGAGATACATTTCATTAAAAGCTCTGTAAGACATTTATTTGGGGTTACTATATGATTTATAATCTAGGAGCCACCTCAGGCAACAAATGTGTTTCTCTCCACCTTAGGAACCAGTTCTTCAAAATTATTAATGAAACCTGCAGGATCACCTAGTCAAGTGGCACTGGTATGAACAGCAGTGCAGTGTTGGTGGAGGCTGGCACACCTTTTATGGCAGGATAAATAGTTAAAAACCCAATCACTTAACCTTAGACGCTTCACAGCAGTCCATATGTTAGGATCCAAGTTGACTTCAGCTCCCTTTAAAGTAGGTGACAATATCAAGTGCTAGAGTTGTCCTCTGGAGATATGCTCCTTCTCCAACTACAGAAGAAGCCTATCATGACCAGGCACCTCTCTGAAGTGCTTGAAGTGGGTGGGATGAGCTCAGGATGCAGCAGCCACTCTCCAGACTCTTATTCTAATGTCCCACTATTGTATGATGCTTGCTACCAAGCCAGAGGGAGGCAGAAAGGTTTTCCAGCAGTGGTATCCATCCTGACACAATTTTTAACCTTTTATCTTGGGAAGGATCTTCCAGTGGCATTTTTTTACAACTGATATTTATATTATAGAAGTTCTTGAAAGCCTCCAGCTTGGTCACGCCAAGGATTGAACAAACAGACTTGTGAATTATTTTTCCATCCCAGACAGCTGCATATAATTCTGAATCTGTATTTGGATTAAGTATCTTCATCAAAAATGGCCTAAATTTTACTATATCAAGCACCATGAAGGCTCAGAAAACTTAGCTGTCAGGATCTTTACAAAATCAAACCACTTTTATTATGCCAGGAAAAGAAGTGTGTGCCACAGTTTTGGCATATCCTGAAGTCATATTGAAGTTAATGTGCCATTAAGACCCTCATTTGAGGTCTAATGTAGGACTGCCTGGCAACCAGGAGAAATCTTGCAGAGGCCAGGATCAGTCATGAAACTGCAGAGAGCTGTAATGACTTTCTTAAGACCCATCTCCAAACTACACTGAGAGGAGCTCTGGCATGGGAAAGTCTGGCCAGTAGTGTGTAAATATGTAACAAATGAGCAAGGCAAAGCAAAGGCAGAGATGAAGTAGTTCAAACAATCTTGGCTATGGAAAGAAGTCATCATACTTTTGGTTCAGGTTCTCAAAATCATTTTTAGCACCATAAAGGGAGACTTTTTTTTTTTTTTTTTAATGAAAGCCTGTATTCTGGAGCTGTCTTCTAAAGATAGAGCCAAGAAGCTTAGTACATTTTAACAAAAGCATTCATAAGTGACCACTGCTATATGGATAAGTGTAGTTTTGGACTGAAAGCAAAGTGTAATTAATTTTAAATTAATAGGTTAATCTTGAAATTGAATAATAAACTTCAAAAACAGCCTGTACATTGGATAGTTCTAAAACCTACCTGAAAGCCCATTTTCTATTTAAAGACATCAGTAATACAATTGACAGCAGGACTGAGACAACATTTATAAAAGGGCAGGTTTTAAGGCAATTACAAGTCAAAATTGTCAATTTGTTCTCAAAGATTGCACAAATTGCATGCCATATTCAAAAATTAAGTTCTCAGATTGATGGAATTGGGGTGTTTAGCTTTTGCTTGCCAGCAATGGACAAACTAAGTTTGTTACCTGCTGTAATCTCACCAGCACAGTCAGGGTGGGGTGATGATTTAAGAAATACACTTTAATATGTTATGAGCAGGCTGAAAAAGATGGGTGGGGATGGATGGCAGATGGTTCAGCTGGCAGATGCCTGGTATCCTTCAGCATGGAAAGAGGGAATATGTGTTAGAGGAAGGTGGGTGGTGGGTTCCTCTGTATAAGAAAAACTGAATTTCAGTCTCTGTTACCTCAGTAAAAAACTACTGAGAGAACATGTCATGTCTTTTAGTTCTGGCTGAAAGACCATCAGGGGGATATGATGCTCTATTGAGCATCTTGAACTTTCTAACAGCCTGTGGAAAAAAAGGATTGACTGAGTCTGTCTGGGAGCTTGCAAGGAAAGATCATGATGAGAAGACAAAATGGAGGAAGTTGTGTATCTGTAGCAGAAGCTCAGCAGCAACATCTATCTACTGCAGCAAGAAGAGCAAGCCTAGATACTTCACCTATAGTTTTTTGACTTTGTCTAGCCCTGTGTGCTGGGACACACCACTGCAGGACCAGGGATTTGGGCTACTGGTCATTCACTGGGAAACTCACTCAGGTGCTCCTCTGGCACCCCACACTTCCTTACTGTGCAAAACAGGCACACAGATGGGAGACTCCAAGGACAGGCTGATCCTGCCCAGCCCTTGCCATCTGAACTGGGAACAAAACTGTCAGAACATGGATCCATTCCTTGAACTTAGAAAACAGTAACACACAAATATAGCTGCACAGAACCACAGAAAGCAAAACTGTGTGTCATCCAGTGGTCCAGATCCCAAATAACCAAGAACCCTGAAGTGACAGCAAGTTACCCTGTTTTGCTGTCTGTTGGCTGGACAAGAAAATAAATCAGTGAGAGAAAAATATGATGGACCAGGTAAATATGGGGACCAGGCTTACAGATCCTCACCCCAGCAAGCCAAAGTTGACCAATATGTTTCCAGCCTCTATCAGTTAAGGCAGTGTTGAGAACAGAAGCCTACATGATAAGAATGACTGAAGCATTGGGTCAGAAAGAGCATATCCCAATAGAGACATCAGAGAGGAAGCATGTGCCTGCCCAGGACACTGACAGTCATTGTGCTAAGGAGGATGGCTGGGAGGATCCCCAGATCATGATGCCCAAAAGAGACCCCTCAGCAGCTAGGTCACATCTCCCAGCCTAATGGCAGCTTGGTGGTAAAAGATGCCATGGGGATGCCATGGGATCACTTAGAAAGGAATGGACCTGAGGAGGGCTCTGGTCCCACCTGCTGCTCAGAGCTGGCTCAGCTGAGATACAGGCTGGGCTGCTGGGTCTGCTTAGAAAGGACTCTTCTTTGAGATAGAGGACATGTAAACTGCTCTCACCAAGGACGGCTGAGGATGGTTTGGAGAAGAGGAAACCACAAGCACCATTCTGGCAAGGGGGTGCCAGTATCTGGACTTCTAAATCCATGAGGAAAGGGAATTGTCTCCTAGCTTAGCAGATTGACATGTTCACCGGCACATCTTTTGTGTGTTTACTGAAGCATTACATTATCCTTTCCCAGGCTGGGTGGAAGGTAAAGAGTTCTATTTTCACCTGTGTTTGAGGTTTTTTGTTGTGGTTTTTTTTCTGAGAAAGACTAAGAGAAAGGAGGAAGAAAACTAAAAAGACTCTCCTGTGTTAGCTGAGGGGTGAGGATTACCAACAGGCTGGGCTGGGAGATGATGTCTGCTTACTAGAAATAACGAGAACAGTGAAACACTAATCTGACTTGTCTGTACAGATGGATTTCCAGCATAACGGAGCAATGAAATAGCATGTTCACCCAAGGGAGCTTAAATCTCGGTATGGGTCTTTGCTGTGAAATTACTGGACTGATGAAAATACACACAAAGACACATACATACTGACACTGGAAGAAAGGCTGTGTTGGCATTTATAAGATTGTAAGGTCAAAGTTAATTTGGCAGATTTACTAATTGTTTTCAAAATGTGTCTTTTGTTTAAGCTGTTTTAAAAGTGAACTCTTACTGTGATTGGTTTTAAATACCTCTTGGTAAGAGTCATTCCGAATTATAAATAGCTTCATCTTTCTTCTTTCTTATCAAACTTTGACATATGCAAGATAATAAGAGGGATTTTAGAAATATTGATGCAAACCAGCCACCTTCTGAATCATGTTAAGTCAATAGTCCCTAAGAGCTAATGTTCAGATCACGGAGGGAGTGTGTAGTAAGGGGTTAGGGAAGGGAGAGAGACTTCTATGGCTTTTGAGCCTGAACTGATTCATTATTCACTCCATTTACAATTGTCAAAGACAATTTTTGCAAGCGTGCATCCATTTCTCTTCTGTTTACAGAGGTATATGGCAGTATGACTACAAGTGAGCACAGTTAAAAGGAGATAGTCATGGCTTAGAGCATGCTGTAAGTGGATTGCTGTCATCACTAAAGCTAAGCTAGAGGAACTAAGGGGAAGATGAGATTTCATAATAACATTTGTCCACACTTGTGTTCCTGTGGATATTTCTGTGCTCTGCTTTGCTCCTTGGAATAATAATGTTTTCATTCTCTAAATAAAGATTTGCTAGACTTGCTTTCCTGCAAAAAATTGTCCAGAGACTGGATCAGGGCCTCCCTGTCCACTCACGTCCTTGTTCTTAGAAATACTACACCGGATTAACATGAAAGCGGGGGCACAAGCAGCAGGAGAATTCCAGAATCCCACTTAGGCTTTTTCATTGTGTTTTCTTTGAAATAGCCTGGCCCCAAACTTTCAATCATTAGTTATGCAACGAAATTTTGTACACCAGCATGACCATTAACTTCAATGTGAATAGAACTGTTTTGTTTGCATGTAGCCAGGAAATTCATAGAATAGAATAGAATAGAATAGAATAGAATAGAATGCTTTGGGTTGGAAGGGACCTCTAAAGATCATCTAGTCCAATATTCCTGCAGTAAGCAGGGATCTAGATCAGGCTGCTCAGAGCCTCATCAAACCTGGTCTTGAATGTCTCAGGGATGGGGTCTCCACCACCTCCCCAGGCAACCTGTTCCACTGTTCCACCACTCTCATGGTAAAGAACTTCTTCCTAATGTCCAATCTAAATCTACCCTGCTCTAGTTTAAAACCATTGCCCCTCATCCTGTCACTACATGCCCTTGTAAACAGTCCCTCCCCAGCTTTCCTGTACCCTTCAGGTACTGGAAGGCCGCTATAAGGTCTACATGGAGCCTTCTCTTCTCCAGGCTGAACAACCCCAAATCCCTCAGCCTGTCCTTGTAGGAGAGGTGTTCCAGCCCTCTGATCATTTTTGTGGCCCTCCTCTGGACCCACTCCATCAGGCCCATGTTCTTCCTGTGCTGACGGTTCCACAGCTTCATGCAGTACTCCAGGTGAGGTCTCACCAGAGCAGAGCAGAGTGGCAGAATGACCCCTCTCAATCTGGTGGCCATGATTCTTTTGATGCAGCCCAGGATGTGATTGGCCTTTTGGGCTGCAAGTGCACATTGTTGGCTCATATCCAGTTTCTTGTCCACCAGAAACCCCAAGTTCTTTACCACGGGGCTGCTTTCTCTCACCTCATCCCCTGGCCTGTATTGATAATGAGGATTGTTCCAACCCAGGTACAGGACCCTGCTCATGAGGTTCACCTGGGCCCACTTCTCCAGCTTGTCCAGGTCTCTCTGGATGACATCTCATCTCTCTGGTAGTTTGATTGTACCAGTGAATTTGGTGTCATCTGCAGACTTACTGATGATGCACTTAATCCTGCTGTCTATATACTGATGAAAATATTAAACAGTACAGGTCCCACTACAGACACCTGAGAGACACCACTTGTCACTGATTTCAATATGGACTTTGAGTCATTGACTAATACCCTCTGGATGCAGCCATTCAGACAATGCTTTATCCACTGAACGGTCCACCCTTCAAATCCATACCTATCTTGGCAAGGAGGAGGTTGTGGGGGACCATGTCAAAGGCCTTGAAGAATTCCAGATAGATGACATCCATAGCTCCTCCCTTGTCCACTGATGTAGTCACTCCATTGCAGAAAGCCACTAAGTTGGTCAGGCAGGACTTGCCCTTAGGGAAGCCATGCTGGCTGTCTCTGATCACCTCCATGTCCTCTATGAGCTTTATCAGAGTTTCTAGGAGAATCTGTTCCATGACCTTGCCAGGCACAGAGGTGAGACTGACAGGTCAATAGTTTCCAGGGTGCTCCTTTATAGCCTTTTTAAAAATTGATACAATCTGTCCCTTCTTCCAGTCACTTGGGACTTCACCTGACTGCCAGGACTTTGCAAATGTAATGGAGAGTGGCTTGGCAACCACATCAGCCAGTTCCCTCACGGCTCTGGGATGCATAACATCTGGTCCCACTCATATATGTTCAGGTTCCACAGGTGGTCATGAACCTGATCATCACTTACAGGGGGAGGGACTTTGTACCCCTGTTCCCACCTTGTGTTCCTTTAACTTGGGAGGTGTGGGGAGAGAGGCTGCCAGTGAAGACCAAGGAAGAAAGTTGTTGAGAACGTCAGCCTTCTCCTCATCTGTTGTTACCAGCTTGCCAGTCTTGCTCATCGAGGGGGTGGTACATTTTCTTTAACCTTCCTTTTCTCATTGATGTACCTGTAGAAGCCCTTCTTGTTATTCTTCACATCCCTTGCCAAGTTCAGCTCCAACTGTGACTGGCCTTCCTGACCTCATCCCTACACAGTCAGGCAGTTCAAATAACTTAAGTGTTGGAAGGATTGAATCCTGAGTAAAATGGATGAATTTTCTACAACTTCTCTGTGTGTTTTCAAGTCATGGTCTGTCATTTTATTGGCATGTCAGGCTTTTTCTTGGAGAACCAATGAAGCTAGGAGACAGGAAGTTGTTTCTTGTTTATTGCAAATGTGATGTATCTGCAGAAACGTTGTCTGCAAGGCATGTAAAATAATCCTCTTATCCTACCTCAGCACTGATACAGTCTCAGCTGGAATACTGCATCCAGTTCTGGGCATCATACTTCAAGACATCTACAAGTCAAGTAAATAGAGAGTCCAGAGGTGAGCAAGTAGAATAATCAGAAGTCTAGAAGACATCACTATGGATGCAGAGGATATGGAGAAGACACAAAAGGATTTTGTTTAATCTAGAAAAGACAGAGGGAGACATGACAACAGTCTGCAAGTATGCAAGGGACTATCACAAAGAGGAAAGACTTAATCTGTTCTTCACGTGCATACGACAAAAAGAGATGAGACTCACTTGCAAAGTGGGAGACTGATATCCCTTAATGTTTCAATAATTTTTTAGTTTTAGAAATAGGACAGCTGTTAGCTTTTTTGCCTGGACAAGAAGGATGGAGATGGTGGAAATATCTTCACTGAAGGCCTTCAGAAAAACACCTCCAGCTATGAATAAGCCAATTCTGTCTAGTGGTGAGGGAGTCATTCAAAGACCTCGTGAGGTCCTTTGCAGCCATATCTTTTGTTAATATTATAAACAGCTTCATTCTAAGTGCAAGAGTCTTACTGGGAGAAAAGAAAAGACAGAAAGGACCAAAACATTGGTTTCAGACCTCAAATGGAGCTTGTAAGGCATCAATAATGTTCTCTTTTGATTAGTGAAAGAAGAAACAACTTGAAAAGAATAAGCAGAGAACTGTAATGTGACCCTTTCAGGGAAAGATTTTCTTCCTGCTCTAGCTTCCCTTTACTATTTTTCTCCCGATTTTTGGATTTTACCTTGACACGGGAAAACTGAAATGACAGCACTAAAAGGATACAAATGCAGCTTCTTGCTTCAAACTATTTTTGCCAAATAATTTTTAAACTATTATTTGTAAAAATGATGCTTATAATGATGAAATTTATATTCTTTACCATGTCCAAAACATAAGTAGCAGACCCAAGGACAAGTAACACTCACTCTGATGCTACACTAATTCACCATTAATAAAATCTTACTTAATGAATAAATTCTAGTGGAGCTCTTTCCAAAAGTGAATGGAAATATGATCCAATTACACTCAGGTAACTTATTCAGGTTGCTGAGGCTGAATGGAAGACAGTTTTGATGGAATCTAAGACTGAGTGGGTATATAAAAATACAGAAATGAAAGTGTAATTTTCCTTTGTTATTACATGAAACAGCAGCCCCATATTGCTTACAGAGAAAGAAAGCTGCAAAAACTAGGGAGAGAAATTAATGCAAAACACTATAAAGAAATAGAGCTGTCTTGCTTCTTAAAAAAAAAAAAAACAAAAAAAAAAAAAAAAAAAAGAGAAGAAAATGTTCAGCATGGATCCATATGGTGTGAGATTTCTCTTCTGTGACATTTTTATTAAGGTTATGTATATGACCGTTCATCTTCATTCTGCTGGTGCTAATTGCTGTCTATTGGACCCTTCGCTACTGTGTACAGAGAACACATGCTTCCCCTCGACACTGCCATCGCTGCGGGTGCACTGGATTGTTCTGCTGTCCTCAGATAGGAACCTGCTGCTGCCTGACCGCAACAGCTGGGAATATTCTGCTTTTAAAAGCTTATCTTGTTGATACTTGAGTTGAGCTATTACACAGTGGAACAAGCAAACAGAATGAATGGACCCTCTGCGGGCAACTTATGGTAACAAAAAAGCTTCCATGTGCTTTTGAATGTGTCTCTTGTCTTGGAATTGACAGTGATGTTTAGCATAGATGTTTCCTGCGAAGAAAATGTGATGGTATAGAGCCAGGAACAGGCTAAAAAGAAACATGCACAGAAGACATATGCAGCACTTAAGCTTCTTTGCAACTCTAAGCAACATTTAGAGACCAATTTTGCAAAGGTTTACTTGTGCATAGCCTCATCGAAATGCAAGGGAATGCTTTTTTTTTTTTTTTGTCTAGAATGGCTAATTTAATTAAGATTTACTTTTATGCACAAAATTAAAATGTAAAGCATATCCCTTCGATCTTCTAAGAAGCTTTTAAGAAATCAGCTTGAGAATAAGGTTATTTATTTATCAGCATTAGGTCCATGCACACACATATATATTGCATGTACAAGCAGATCAGAGCACAGAACACAAATACTCCCATGTTACAGATGGACCACCCAGAGAAATACAGAAAACTATTAATTTTGCTTATCACTTAGACTCCAATTTAACAAAACATCTAATAGTGTCATGAATTTTTCTGTCATGAAGAAAGTGTTACAATCATCTAGTCTGATTTCCTACATAATGCAGACAGTAGGATTTCCCCAAGCAATTCTGACTTGCATGTCAATGCATATTAGTTCAAACTGTAAAAGCTAGTAGGAGCAATAATTATCAGACTTAAGTTTATGCAATTTATTGAATCTTAAACTGTTACCTTCTTAACACATTGCCTTTTGTGAATGGTGCTGTTTTTAGCCATGCCCTGAACTACACACCCATCTGACTACAGACTCCACATGACCTCTAGGCAGGAAAATCTCTTCTGAAGCCTTAATGGAGGTGTTGTCTGAGCAAGCACAGCCCCTGAGTGACATGTGCATTATTCTGTGTGTGGACGAACATCTGAAAATTTGGCTTTCAGACCACACTGGGCAATCTGTGAGAGTTGAACTTGACACCTAACAGCCAGACTTACTTGTAACTTTGGTCTCACAGCAATGGTGATTCTTCCTGTACAACCCTTTTAACCCATTAACCTTAGTTAAGTGGCCAGTTCTAGTTGGCAGAGGAGACCCATGGATACGCTGTTCCTTTTCCCACATTCTTGGTGGTAATTTTGGTTTAAGGAAAAGCTATTCTCTTTTCCTTCCCCACCACTTCTGCCTTGTGACACTTTCTCATTTATGTTTATGCAACTATTTACAGGATTATGAAGTGAGCTGGATGCAGCTTAGAAGTAAATTCATCTGTTTCCTTGTTCTATTAAAAAAATGAGAGAACATCTTAATTAGTGTTACACAATAATAATGATAAATTTGAGTTAATATGAAACAAATTCCTATTTTCTGCTTTTATCACTGTAATGAAAAATTAAAAAAGAGTTTCAGCTGAAAAAAGAAGTTCCAAAAGGCGTACAGGCTACTTTCATCCCCTGGCACTATTTAATCACTTTCTAATTATTATATTTAGCTCATGTTTGAAATGAAACTGTTTCCAAAGAAAGTGCTGAGAGCACAGAATTTTGCAGATGGAACATTCCAATTATGCTGTAACTTCTTT
>JANHGN010021254.1:0-22905 GCA_024605025.1 Megaceryle maxima | reverse complement strand
TCATTCATTGAAAAACCTATCAATTTTTCTGGACAACTTTTCTGAAAATAATATTTATACATCATTTTAATTATTATTATTATTAATATTACTATTATTTGCCTAGACCTCATTAAAGGTAAGTGGCACCTCAAGAGACTAGCCATCAGTAACAAACACATTTGTGCACACACATATATATGGTTAGTCTGGAGATAGCTTAACAGGTTAGTCTGAAAAGAAGTTCTCATTTACTCATCAGAGAGAAAAATTAGCAAAGGATACCAAGGCTGCTAACAATTTCAGAAATCATTAACAAAATGAAAACAACAAAAACAAACATACTATCAATTTTTAACTAACATACCAACCTGCCTCTGGTCAAAAGACTTCCTTGTCATTTTCTAAACACTGCTCTGGTGTCCTGGCCAAATTCCTTGTGGCACATTTTGATTTCAGGCTATGATGCTTCCTGGATGGGGCTAGATGCACCCAAACTATTTTACCAAAATCACTTGTTTTGTGTGCTGTCCATTTTCAGATTTGTCCCAGAGTTGGCTGTAATTTAGGTGACCAGGGAAAGTAGTTCTTGTTCTCATATTTTTATTTAACTGGACAAATTTTTTTGCTGTTTCTCTAGAACAATGCTATGTAATCTTTATATTTTTTGTGGCTACAATGCACCTAAAAGTTAATCTTGAGTAATATTTTGCTTTCCTTTTCTTCATCTTCTCCTTTTCTTCCTTGTCTCTACTATAATTCTGTCTTTTGTACTTACTTGAACACTTCTTGCCCCACAAGTTTCTGGCATGACAAGTGAAATTATTACTTCTATTTGTTCCCATGTACAAGAAAACAAGGATACTGTCCTTACTTGGGGAAGGGAGGACCAGACAATATATTTGGATAAACACTCTGCCAGCTTTGAAACGTCATCTAGAATGCTGTTAATGTTTCTCTGCCATGCATGAGGCTTGCATCAAGTGCCTTTTTCAACAGCATCACTGTAGACAACCATTTATCAGGTGTATATTGTATGGCAGCACGGTGTTTGGAAATTCCATTTGCCATATGTTATTCATGATCCTTGCTCACAGCCTTCATTTGTCAGGGGATTTAGATCTCAGCTGTGTTTAGTTTTTGGGGCTTGAGAACAAGTTGACCCACAGGCAGACACCTAATGATATAATTTGTTCAGTGCAAAAGGTTTGACTGCCCTCTATCAACCTTTATGCAGACAACTCCTTTGAATACAGTAATGGATGACAATATCAAAAGCATAAATCTCGGCAAACTTCAAGGTTTCCTGGAAAACATGACTCTTAAACTTTAGGCACATAGACATTTGGCTCAATGTCAGAAACTTTCTGGACTATTCATTTATCCAACTCTGGCCAAAAATAACCAAAGACTCTATGTGTCTGTTGATTTGTTTTGAAAACCATTCAAAACGGCAAAGAAGTCAAAATGTAAGAGACCGGCAATTGAGAAACAAGACTTCTGAAGTATGAAAGATCCTTTTCTGTATCTTACAACATGTGGTGCTAACAAGCTAGGTCATGTCCCTCATACAAAATGCTTTCTGTGAACTTAATGGGGTTAAATTTGCAAGTAAAAACGACATAGTTCAGGTTCCTTGTGATTTTAGAAAGTAGTAAATAAAGGCCTCACCAGAGGAGCTACTTTAGAAGAGAAGAGCATGTTGATGACTGTGGACTTACCATCGTGGGCAGGCCAGTGCAGCCAGTGTAATGGTCTTCTTCTTAAGCCCTGTTGACTTCAATGGTCCCTGTTTCCCTTTTTTTAAACCTGTCCCATTCTTGACTTTGTGCCCCCTGTGTGACATCCTCTGGTTTTTCATTCTTCCTCTTCTATGTATGATTCTTCCGCTTTCCCCTGCACTACCCCTACTAATGAGAGAAGGAGACATTTATACTCCTGTTCCCTACTCAGTCTCCCCTTGTCTTTCCCCTTGGCATGCATCCTCCTCTTCTAAGCAGAGGGGGTCATCAGGAGACAATGTAATGCTGCACTTTCTCCTCCTGTTTTGTTTTGTCTTGTTGTTCAGGCTTTTTGTTGCCCTGCCTGGAGGACCTGTTGCTGTGCCAGTGAACATGCTCAGCTCCAGACTGAAGATGGGCCCTTGACAGCCCAAGACATGTTGTCACTGTTTGTTTGTACATCAACCCTTCCAACCCTATTAGTTTTCATTTTAAATTACAAAGAAATGGGAGAAATTTAAATTCTGTTCTTTTTCTTTTTTCTTCTTGTCAACATGGTCTCTTTAGGCAACTTGAGTAGCACCATAGACACATGAAGCTGACTGCACTGTTCCTCATCTTTCCTGATACATAGCCAGAATCTCTTTTAACAGCTTGAGGTTTTCTTCATTAAATCCCTCTTCACTCTCATTCATGCCAGAATGCTTACATATCAAAAAAGAAGTGATCAGAAGAGAAATTATAATTTCTGAAAAAGTCATTTGCTTTGTTACTTCTTCACGCTCTTGTTATTGAATAGATGGACTTACAGTATTTTGCATCAGAAACAGCCTTTTTGATTTTTATCTACATGTTTATTGGAAACAAACAAACAAAACCCCCAAACAAACAAACCAAAACAAAACAACAAACAAGCAAAACCCTAAACTCTTCTTTCTGTTTGGAGCCCTTGGGTGCACAGTATCATCATTATAATAGTGCCAACAGCAGTAATCATACAATAAAACATAAAGCAGCTTTCAAAAACCCACAGCACACAGGCTGCACAAGTCCTTGCAAGGGATTTGTGACAAACAGGCTGGCAAAAGGAATGGCATCTTCTGAGTTTCAGCTGCTTCTACAGATGCAGATCTGAAATTGGAACAAGGTGCCTCTCTGAAAGCCAAGCTGCCTATGAAAGAGGCAGGAAGAGAAGGTATGCTCTACTGTTGGACAGAAAATATTCTGTAGGCTGCAAACATTGGAGTATGGATTTTAAGTACCTTAAGAGAAATCACACTTTTTTATTGTACTACTGTTCTACATACATGAAACAAAGGTAGGTAAGGAAGGACAGCTGGCTGTGAAGAATAGGTAGTGGAGAAGAAGTAAAAACAGGAGCAGAACAGATTGGAAAGGGGATATCGAGTGAAGAGTAGTAGGCAGCAGGTTTTAACTTTCAGAAGACAGGGCAGTAACTCCCAGCTTGTACACAGCTTGGAAACTGCTGTGTCTGTCTCACTGCTGAAGAAGAGCTTCTGTGTTTGAGACCCTGTCTGTTTTCTCCAGCTATAGGAGCTCCTTTTCTAATAATCTAATGGAAAACACTTATTACTTATCCCAATATAAGGTGCTTATTTTTTAAAAACAAGAAACAAATTGGAAATACACATGCAGAACAGATGGCTACTTTTACCTTTCCATATCAGATGCTTAGTGAAGCTGCTTTGGCTGTGTTAAAAACTCATGAACATTGCTGGGGTCGTGCATGAGTATGACATCTTCACTAAAGAGATGGTCTGGTACATTGGGCCCGGAAGAAGCAGCATCCTCTTGCCAAACAAGAATATCTGCCTTGCTGTGTGGTCCTATCAGGTAATTCACTCTTTTACCAAAATGTCAAATTTTAAGGTGGGAAGATAATCAGCCTCTGTGAGGATAAATCAGTTGCCAAATGCTTTCAACATATAAGTAGCTAATTAAGAAAAAGCGTCATTGTTGCATTTTGACATTTACAAACTGGAGATGTATAGCTCCAGAATTTGGCACATCTGAAACTGTATAACATGTGTGTAGTTTGGCTCTGCTCAGAGCACAAGTTATCCCCATCTTCTGTGAATTATTTGGCAGGCCTTCTTCCCCTGCCCCCACAAAACTGTCAATTTTCAATAGTAAATCTCAGCTCTGAATACTCCATCCTAACTCTGCATCCAGGCTTGATATAAATCAACTAGTTTCCTCCAGTGGACCTATTCTGATTTCTGCCAGCTCAGCATCCGGCTCTGAGTATTTCCTCATATACATTTCCCCTGGTTTGCCCAGCCCTTGCTCCCTTCTCTAACTAGGCAGGGTGATAAGTTGTAATAGGCATGCCCCAATTTCCTTATCACAAAGGAAACTCCATTCCTTTCAACTTTCCCATACAGTCTGGCAGGACCACCCTGCCCTCATTCATCTCTGTCTCATGTCAAAACCCCCACCAAGGCACAGTATTGCCAGGCAGTTTCATATGTTATGGGGAAACCTTATCCCAGAAAACAGACGACTCTGTAGTAACTTGTTTTGGGTAAAACATTTCTCCCCATGTCTAATCCGTAGCAGGGCAAAAACAATGTACACTGAGTGGGTCCATTGCAGAGAGGTGACTGGTAGCCCATTCTCCTGCAGAACTCTCTCATCCCTTCTAGAGAAAAGGGGTGAAATCGCTGAGGAGAAAACCTATTTATTCTTGTGAATGTGAATGGGAAAGCTTTAAAGTGAATCAAAATGAGAGCTGTAAGATTCTCGCAGTGTCTGGTTCATGAAACGTATTAGAAGGTCATATTTATTTAAGATATCAAACACTGTAAACTGGTGGAGTGACAGTTGGTGGCAGAAGGGATTGCATCTACTGCCACTTGCAGAGGTCAGGCCAGATCCTAGCCGCAGCAGCACTTTCTTTGAGGGTTGACTCCCTCTGGTTTCAAAGGGAAATGATGGAAGCTGCCACCTGCAACCTATAAGAAGTCAAAAGAAAAGAGAATCTCTTTCTGAAACCTTCAGGAACCCCAAAGTGAGATGAGTGAGCACAGTGGAAGTGGAGGGATAAGATATAAGAAGTACAGTCCTACTCAACACCTCTGCTCTGTACTTAATCTGTATGATAGGCTTAAAAAAGCTTGAGTTGGGGCCTATTTGTAATCTTGCCAAATTCATTAACTCTTCCTGTATGTATCCTTATGCAGTTTACAGCCAAATCATCAGAAGCTGTTGGATGAAGACGGAAGAAAAGAAGAAAGAGCTCATTTTTAACATATGTTTATATATGTCAGGAAAGTGTAAACTTTTAATTTCATCCAGCTTTTATTTAACAGATTTGGCATCTTTGGACTATGGTCTGTAAGTTGGCCCATCAGCACTGCAATCAGTGGACCTAAGCCGAGAAGGTGTTCTCAGTAACACAGGATTTGGCTGTTTACTTTCAGTGTGTAGTTATCTTTTTAAACTCTTGATGCCTACTACACAGTAAACCCCATCAAATTTTCTTTTTCTCTTCAAATTGCTGTTATTTCAGCTAAGAATCATAAGTCATGATGAACAGAAATAGTAAATGTGCCATTATAATCTATAGACAATCATATGAAAATATTTTAAAAGAGACAGAAACATACAAGTTTAACACCTATACATTCAATGCGAGTGCCTAGGAACAAACTGTTACATTGCAGCCTAATGAAAAAATTCTCAAAAGGAAAGATTTCATAAATCATGCTTTGCCTTAATGACCTGAATCTGGTAAGAAAGCTAGCATTGGGAAGCCTTGCTTCGGTTGCTAGCTGTGAAAGATAGCGCCGCACCCTATGGAAGGATTCTGTAACAGAACAATATTTATGTAATTATCTGCATGTGAAATTAGTTGGATGACAAATGTGTGTGCAGGGGAGAATATATTATGGAGTTAGTATCTATTGTCCACTAGTATCTTCTGCCTTTACAAAAGTCCTCGACTTCACAATTTTTCTTCTGATGCATACAAAACCAAATAATTCTTTCCTTCAGAGGCTTGCTGCAGGAGATGAATCCTCAGGACAGTCACACATAGTACTTTACATCAGCTTTATTAATGCAATGAACTACGGGCAACTGATATTTCATGTCCTTCCAAGGAAAGTTTGGAGGATATTCTGTGGGGCTGAGTCATGTTTTCTCTATGTCTCTTTTGACACAGAGATCTGAGCTAGATTTTTTTAATTATTTTTTTAATTGCTCTTCATCTTGTTTGAATTGGCTAATTCTGTTAGAAAAGGCAAGGATCAAACATGTATTTGCTATAGAAGATGCTTTGTCTCCCTGCTATAGAAGATGCTTTGTCTCCCACTGTCTCTGAAGCTAAACAAGTAATAGGATATGCACACAGGCCATGAATAATTTTTGAGCAATGGCTGTGGCCACTCTAGGAAATTTAGCATGGGTTCCTTCATGAAGAAGACTTTATTTCATTGAGACGTATAATAAACAACAGAACTTTTGTCTTTAAGCCTGCTTCTCTGCCAGGAAGTTCCTTTCTCTCCAGATTGTGCACCCTGCTCCTCCTTCTCTCACTTTCTAGAGGACAGTAGATACACTTTAGAACACAGGTCAGTGGGATGGAGGCAGTCTTGCCATGCAACTCAGTGGGTACCTGTCACATCTAAAGCTATCAGTGGCAGGTAAAAAGGAATATTTGGGGCTGGTGACTAATTTATTTACTCTTCTATTAAATCTAAAGATGAAGTATACCTATGTGCACAGGTATTATATCATGAAAACCCATAAGAGGACATATGAGGACACATGAAGAGGGTGTGTGGGTGATGGGACAAATGGCTGTGATTCTTGAAATGGAACACCTCTCCCTACAGGGAAAGGGAATATAACCAGTACAAAGGTGAGTTACCACAACCACATCCATGTAATATCTTGGACAAGGTGAACTTTTTCCTCATGGCCTTCCAGAAGCCTCTCACTGTCCCTTGTAGTCTCACAACCATCACACAAAAAGGGCAGCCACCCTGCCCTGCCAGGCAATGAAAGCACCAAGAGCTCTGCCTCCTCCAGCCAGACTGAAGGGGAGGCAGCTGGGAAGACAACATGCTGATACAGGGGAAGCAAAGGAAAACAGAGGGAGAGAGATGTGAAACCTGATCCATCTAATAACATCAAGACTGATAGTGATTTTCCACTCTATCTAGTAGGTCAAATGATCTTATAATGCAGTGTTAGAAAGAAAGAAGATGGAAATATTTTCATTTTCTCTCTGAGTCAATATTTCCCTAGTTGGAAATTAATCATCGTAAAAGAAGTTTAAGGGGAGTCTGTCAAGGTTTATTTAGGCTTCAAAATAACTTTTTAAAACACTGGCTTTTGTTGTTGTTGCAGGTTTAGAGGTCAGAGTTTCCCTTCACAGCATTCTTCTCTTGACAAATGATCTTCGCAGCAGCCAACCAGGTATTTTTTTATTTTAAAGTGACTTCTTGTGTGTCCTGCCATAAGCAAAACCATGCAGATATAGTGGAAAAGGAAGAGCATCCACAGTCAGCTCTATCAATGACTCATTAAAAAAACCAAGATGTTCTTACTTTTTTATTTTCAGATTTTTTTTTAAAAGATCATTGCAGTGAATCTTCAACCTGCCACCCATTTCTAAAGCAATTACATTTTGAATTTAGCTAGCATATTCTAAATACCGTAATTAATCATTCTTGGAGCTGAATCTGGTTCTGCCCCAAACACCAGAAATATCCCCCCAAAAATCTGAATAATTGACCAGGAGGGCTGTTGAGATTAACAGCAGGAACAGAGCTGGCTGCGCCTCTCGGTGACTTAACCACCTTGGAAGGCAAAAACCTCGCTGAAGGCCTGTGACTCCAAAATGTTTTTTCTTCTTATCATACATCAGAATACATCTGTAGAAGCTTTCTGGCAGAGATGCCAGATGTTTTGGTTCTCTTTATCATCATGCATTGATTATTTCTTGTTTGTTCAAGGCTTGTTTATGGTTTTACATTTTGTTTCTTCAGTGATGACTTTAATTATTTGGTGATAAGCATTTGTTATTTTGCTAGACACTTAATGTTCTGCTGCTATACTCTGAGAGTGCTTTACAAGTTAGTAATAATAAAGATATTAAAGTGTAAATAATGTTTTAACTGTAGCTATTGTTGCTGCAATTTTTTGGCCCTCCTTATTTAAGGAACAACTTCCCTTCAGAATTTACCTAAGAACTACAGCTTTGGGTCCCTGTCTATTATAAATTTGGTTCACTGTACATGTAATGATCTCTTGTTATTCTATATACACTGGAAGATAGTAGATCTTTCCCTGGGAGGAAACTGGAGCAAATCACTATGACATTTCTTATCTGGGGGCTCAGAATCAAACTGGGACACAAAGTGCCTCCCAGACTGCAAGAGCTCCTGTGACCACACAGCACTGCACAACTTCACACAGGTTGATATAAAATCTGCTTTCTAAAACTGACAGCCACTGTTTTACACTGAGGACTTAAAGTCTATTCTACTGAAATCCAACTACGCAAAAGATGATTGCATGTGCTTCCATGTGTGTCTTGTTTGTTTTGTAAATATTCATCTATCAGTGAATTAATGACACCAGGCAAAGAGGGTTTCCTGTCTCATCAACTTTGGCAGAGTATTGACAATGTTTGCTGAACGTGCTCAGAGGGTCTGCATGATGTATGGGTGGGCTGTTTGCCATAAAGCACTGTTACTCTATAAGGAGCATAGTTTTACCTCTCTACTGTTTGGTGTGGGCAGGGAAGGGTGAAATGGGGAGCAGGAGAAGGGTTGAAGTGGAGGATCAGACTTTGAGTGCTCTGGAAACCAAGGATTGTAAGACATGAATCATGCAGTAAATACAGAGCCAAACGTTTGGATGAACAGAGCCCTTAACAATTAATTAATTGTTGACTTTAACTGCCTGTGCTGCAGATGTGCTATCATTTCTACAGAGCACTCCCTCACCAGTCTCTTTAAGTTGTTTACAAAGTAATTGGTAAATGCAAAAAAAAAAAAAAATAGTTCTTGTATGAAAGTCACTTCCACAAATGCACGGATGCGTAGGCGTGCACACAATGAAAATAGGAGAAAGGTTGAAGTCTGCATGATGTTTGATTTTATGAGAGTTTATGAATGTCCCTTGGAAAAGATTTCATGTCTTATTCTCCCATGCTTCCTGGATTTTGATGTTTCCCATAAAAAAAGCAGAATATCCCTTCATTTACAAAATGAGTTGGATTTAACTCTATAATTTGTAAATATTTATACATATTTCCAAAGAATACATGGGCTGAACTGCATATTTTCCTGATTACTTATATGCCTCAATATATCATCTTAGCTCCCACATCTTGTACTTGCAAAACTGAACTTTTAGATGAAAAGTCTGTACAAAACAACAACAAATCGGTAGGCTTTTGCAAAAGGAAGAATCTAAGTGGCATGCAATTCAGACCTGAACAAAAGTGACTTGAAGTTATTTTCCATTAGTTTTTCAGGTTTGTGGCTGCACTAGAGTTTTCTGATACTAGACACAAGTCCTACAAATACTTATGCACATTTAACATTTTACACTATATTCAGAGATAAAGCTGTCCCACTGCACTCAGCAGAATTACTCCTCTGCAAAGTACCTTCAAGATTAAATCTCAGGTGATTTGAAGTTTAGATAGAACATGGAGTACAGAGGAGTAATTTCATTTTTTAGCATACATTTCTTCCATTTATATTACCTATGTCACAACACAATTGAAGGAGAATAGCCTCTTTTAACTTGTAACACATTTATATAAATGAAAAACATCACAAACAATGGCAAGAGGAAGCCAAAACACCCAAAATCCTTTGAACGGAAGCTGAGGCAGGTGTTCAGAATCAAAGACATCATGTATGCTTGGTCCAGGATTTGCACATAAACTCTGTTACTTGAGACGACGTCTGCTTACAGTACTGGGTAACCTCACTGTAGATCTTAAGGCACTCAATTCATTTTTCACTGAGTCACTCTGCAAATCCTTCTGAACAGGATAGGACATGGTAATCAAAGTATTTGCTGAAATGCAAAATCATTTACTTTGATTTTTACATCATCAATCTATGACCCTTCTTTCACTCCAGGTTTTCTATTTCACTGTATTTGTGTGTTTTCCCTCACTCCTAATCATTAAAAGTGTATCAGTGTACATGTGCATAAATGTGTGTTTCTGCTACATTACCAAGAAATGAGTAGAAATCAAAAGAGTTTTCATTATTCGACTTGGAAGGTATTTATGGGTCTGACTTAAAGGAGGCATAATTTAAAGAACCTCATGACATTCAGAAAGTCAGATCATATTTGCTAGTCAGTTTGGAGACATCTAAAAATAGATTAGGAACCTACATTTCTAACCATTTCAGAGAGCACCCATAGCTATCTCCCTCTTTCTCCCCCTCGGTACATGTGTGAAGAGGAGGAGATCTCATGACTCACATGTTCACTCTTGCAGCTCTGGACTGCAGAAAAGTTCACTGCTGTTTATAAGATGTTTGTGGTGACCCCCATGCTACACTCTCATAATGAATTTCAGACAGTCTACCCAAAACTTGCCACTATCTGTCCAATCTCACTGAATTCTTAACCTCACACTTCCTCCTACTGCACGTCCTTCTGGGAGACACTGGATACTCAGGATGAAACATTTTAAAGCCAGTGCCCACAGCCTTGTCAGTACATCCAACACAAGACACTGCTGTGTTGTTTACTTTAACATAAATCTCCGCCCCCTTCACTTGCTCACGGGAAGAGCTTTTTTCTCTTACAATTTGTAGCCCAGAACTTGAGAGAAATCTTCCTTCCTTTCTTCTTCTGGGTTGTCTTTTTTCCCCCCTCAGCAAAAGAGAGAGGATACTGCATAGGAACAGTTTCAGACTTTGCTTCATGGGGATACAAGGAAAAAAAGATACTTTTTCTGTTACTATCTTAATCCCCTGTGTAAATGATAATAATTTTTAAAAGAAATAACTCCTGAATCTTACTTTTTCAGAAAGCCAGACTTTAGTAAACTGACCTAACATAAACTGGAAGCCCTAACTAACCTCGTGGCTAATTCATGATTTATCTATGCCAGGGTGAAGTGTTCCACGTATTAGCTGGAGGAAATACACTTCTAATTTGTAATCTTGATGAATAGTTACTGAATTTATTTATTTTTTTAATGCTCATTTTAGTAATTCATCATTATTTTGAAGACTTTTACAAATATTATCTTGAAACTTCTGATGAGTGATGTATTTGTAAAAGGAAAGCCTTACAGAGGGGGTAAAGTTCAAAAGAAAATTCCTTCAAAGGAAAGAGCTGATGCCATCCCACCAGACAAATGAATACTAGTGCTGGATAAAACAGGCTGCACATAAAATACATTAACATTACAGGTGGTTTGCTCTCATCATACTTTGTGTCACATGCTTATTTTACAAGTGTCTTATAAAGGGTTAATGAGCTACGTCAACATCAAGCCGGTGTAGCTTCCCCCCAAACCCAAAGAACAGGAAGGGAGTATAGGAGAAGGGAAGGTAGGTGACTCTGGCATTACAGAGGAGCACTCATGTGGAAGTGATTAAATTATTTCTATACTCAGGACTTTTTTTTTTTTCCTTGTTAATAGACATTCTTAAAGCATGGACCAGTGTGACCTGATTTCAGCAAAGTACTATAAGCATCAGTAATCTGTGTGATCAACTAGCAGGTTTTTTAAACCTTTAAAATTGTGTTGTGTCACAAAGCATTGTTATTTTCCTGTAAAGAGCACAGATTTTAATTGGCTCTACTACCACATTGCTTTAAAAAAGCAAATGACACAATGCGGAAGACGAAAATGCTGAGTGACCCAGCATGGTACTTAGATCTCTGTGAAAGAGTTTCTAAATACAGAATGGTGAAGGGGCTCTCAAACCATGATTTTCAGGGAACACTTTGCTACCTGATATTTAAAAAGTAGTAGTAAATAACTAAATCATTCTCTTTTAATGAACTCTGAAATAATAGGGTGAGAAACTTAGACATTAGGAAGGACTGCTTTGTCCTCCACCAAGAATAATGAATTGGTGAAGTGACCTCAGGGGCAAAGTTGTTGGGACAAGGCAGAAGGTCAGTCAAGGAGCAATTAAATGCTGTCCAGTGGGAAAACGGTAAGTGCAGTCCCAAAGAGCAAGCTAAAAAAGGGCTAAGACTAAGAGAGGTAGAGGAGGAGAACTTCTCCCTGCCAGCACCATTATGTAGTCTCATGATCTTTCAGGAAGAAGCCATAGAACAGGAGGTCTATTAGGACTGTAATAAATACCAAGTTATCAGAGTAAGAGGGAATTTGGATATACACTAGAGATGGATTCAGAGAACAGGCTTATTACTCTAACCTCTCACAAACTCTGTAATAAGCCAATGCACACGAGCCCAGAACATCAGTCAGCTGCAACTATTCATGTCAGCATGCCACAAGCAGGTAGCTGCCTTGCAGACATTTGGTCCGAGTCCCTTCAATCTCAGTGTCCCTGCCAAAGATAGCATCCATAAATCCATAATTAAAAACCATAACGTAGCAGCAGACACTTTCTGCTGTGAGGGAGAGGCTGAAGCAAGTCAGCCTTTTTTACACTGAATTTTGCTTGTCCCAAGTTACACACCTATGCAGAGGTATGGAACATCAAAGGTATGCAAAGTGCATGAGGACTTTGCAGTCTGTTCTATTATGCATCCGTATTTGTATTAGTAAATCAATACCAGTGACCGTTCCTGCAGACACAAGCCCGATCAGCCAAACTGTTGTTAGAGCATTCCTGGCCATTTGGGGGTGGGGGGCGTGTGTGTGTCTGATCCAGATAAAGTTACTTCTCTCGTCTCAGGCATTACCTGGAAGTCGGTATGTCAGAGAGCACACCCAGTTATCCTGGTAGGGTCTTGAGGGAGTTCAGCCATCCCAGTGCCCAGTTTATAAATTTGCACACTTATAAACTACCAGTCAGAGATTCTCTAGGAGATAAGGCATTAGAAATCCTAGTCTGAAGGCAAAATTACCATCAGCAAGAATAGAGCTAGTACTTGGTCTCTCCGTGGTGAGACATGCAGGAGAAGAGCAAAACCTCAGCCTGGTCTGGAGTTTGGTTCAGGTTTTCTTAAGGATTTTGAATCACCTGCAAAGCTTTGTGACTGGTAACTCTGTTACAGGTCTGTTTTAAGGAGGGAGGAAAAAAAAAATTTGTAAACCACTCAGTGTTACTTTAAAGCTGAGGAGGGATAGCAGGATGGGCAAGAACACCATAACCAAGAATCAGGTTAAGAGAAACCTGCTGCTCAGGCAACGTAGCACACTCTGTTACCTTCAGCCTAGTTTAGAGACACTGAACTAATAAATAAGTCTCAGCATAAAGATTAGTATGAGCTACAAAGCCCAGTTGAGAAGAAACACACACCCAGAAGCTCTGGCTAGTACCCTTGTAAGCAGCTAACAGTGCCAGAGCTAATCAATAACAAACTAGGTCAAGAACACCTCCATTACATGGCAGTACAGATACATCTCAAAACCTCCAGGTTTCATCAAACTAGTTAATACTTAGAAGAGGAAGCATAGCTACACTTTGGATGAGCAAAACCCAGAAAGAATATTTACTTATGCAAATGATGACTTTCTACCCCAACTCAAACCAGAACTAAACAAAAACACATGGCTTGGTATTCCCAGCACACTTCTTCCTTTCCACAGAAAAGGAAAAGGCAATCCAGGGATTCTTTAATTCAACCACTCACTAAGTTTTCCCCCTCAAAGTTCAGGGAGGGACAGGGATCCAAAGATGTGGATAGTAACCTACATGCTGTTAAAACTCCTGCCAGGTTTTCCATAGTATAAGAAGCCACACAAAAGATAGATCAAGAACTAGAAACTCCTCCCAGTACAACTCTAGAGAGCTACTTTCAGTATCTTCCATTTTCTTTCCCCACCATTTTTCTGGTGATGTCAGCCCCATACTACTGCAATCCTTCTATCCTACGTCAGCGTACTCTGCTATCAATCCAACCCATGACCCAGAAAGCCCCTACATATAAAGGTTTAAATTCATACTTTTACACCTAAACATACATTTGCCAGTGCACCTTCACAACTCCAGCTCTTACAAATTTCTAGAATTAAAAAAAAAACAAAACAAAAACGCACAGAGAACAGCCAACAAACACATCCAAACTCCCTCTATTATCTGAAGTCCCTACAAAAGCCTAAACAAAACTACAGACTCTTTCTACCAGCACTCAGTCCAGTTTCATCTATTTCCCTTTCCTCTTTTTCTAATCCTCTTTTATGCCCATCAGCTGGTCCTTTTAGTATAACATGGCCCAGCTGCATCTGCACCACTACTATTTAACCTCTCATTATCTGGTTCCATGTTTCAGTATATACAGAAAGAGGACAGAGGTAAAGAGATCTATGGATTATTATAGGCAGTCTTATCTGAATTGTCTTCTTTTTTTTTTTAAATATCTTGAAAGTATAAGATATTTTCTCTCATATTTTTGTAGGTAGAAGGAAGAAAAAATAGGAAGAAAAATCAACCAGTCTATTTGGGCATAGAAAAAAGGTTCACCTTAAGTCTAACCCACAAGCATAAGTACCGTATGTCAAGGTAGCCAGTGTTTGCTCATAGGTTGATGATGCCCTCAAAACCAGTGGAATTTAATTGCAGATTTGGTTATTGGAAGCTATCATTAATTCAATTTCACTCAAGGTCCTATTTACTTGCTTAAAAATTTCTGCTGTTCTTTTGTTATATTACAGTAGAAAATATATCAAAGTAGAAAATAATTATAAACAATCATCAGAATACATGTGGACAATGGATTTTATTGCTTTTCCATTCTGAGCGTTCACTAGGATATTTAGGTCCAGTTAGGCTCTTTCCTGGTCTGCACCATTTTAATGATTGTTTGAAGCAATCCTGGATTTGACAAGTTTAAATTGTATTGTAACCTACCCAAAGTAATGGGAATGAAACTTTTCACATCTTGCTATAAAACATTGACATTTTCTAATATCATTCTCCCTTTATTGTAATGATTTTATTAGTAATTCAGCAACAGATACTGTAGCAAACATAATGAACATAACAATTGAGTAATTAGATGAGGTGAGGGCTGATGTTTCCTGAAATACGAGTAGTAAAACTGATCCCAGATATTTAAGGAAAGTCTTAAGTAGTTGCATGATTTGGAAATTTTTACCACCAAGTCACTACACTCCTGAAAATGATTCATTTTGGGGTGCACAGATCATACAATCCCAATTTTGGGGAGCAAATTTTCTGGGTTTTATTATTATCTTAGATTGTACTTGTATTTTTGTATTTTGACAATGCTAGGATTCCATAGCACAGTTTAAGAATTATCAAAGAAACCCAGAAGCTCCTGTTTACGTAAAGATTCATTCATTCCCTTTCTTAACATGTGGGTTATGAACAGTCATTTTTGCCCACCACAACACTTCTTCTAACTTGCAGAGTAAATCCAGGTATGACTATGAGCAGGACTCTAATAAGGTAGATGGACCTACTGGCTGGACTGAGCTCTCACCAAAGATTGCTGCTTGGGATTTGCACATTTTTAACCATCAGAGTAGCTGATGCCGCACATTTCTTTTCACAGGACTCCAGCACTGTTCCCAGCACTCTAAACTGAACATTTGCAAATTATTCTGAAAGCTAGTCAATGCAAAAATATGCTTCCTATGTCCTGGCTTGCTGATTTTTAGGTGTATGGGTGTGATTTTTTTTTTTTTTTTTTACATTATTTTTCCCTCTCTGCTGTACAAACCCCCATCTAAACAACAAGGGAGAGCTCTTCCTCTTATGTATAACAGTGACCTATCTATTCACAAAATGCTCTCAAAAGTATAATACAAAGAATTTCAGGAAAAAAAAAAATAGTTCTTAACTATACTTATCAGCATTTTTAGTTGTAAGATAAATGTTATGTTTGTTATATTTATCTTGTGTTCTAGATAACTAAGGAGTTATACTAAAACCTTCAAATAAACTAAATTCAATCCCAATCAAAAAGTCGTGCTTTGAGTCAGATGTGATGTCAACTTTGAAATAACAGTGTTTCATTATGAGGTATTGTTTATGTTTTATAGAGTTCATAGGATCTTTGTGAAAGCAAAAATCATGAAAGCTCCTTTCTGAAAGCATTTATGTGTATTATATTTATTTAGAGCTAAGCTTTTAGTTGCTTTCTGCTGCTCTTTTCATCAAAAAGAAGAGCACACACTGATTTGAACAGCAAAAATATCACACTGCTTGAAAGGCAGGCTCTAGTTTTCCATTTGGAATGAGTAGGACAAAGTCTGTTGCAGATGTACTTGTGCAGAGATTTAATCAGCTCTTTCCTAGTAAATTATGAAGACAGATATTCTCAACAAAGCTGAGATACAATATTATAGTGTGATACACCCACTCACAGCTGTCTTTTAAACCATGTTTCCTGTCTAAAAGCTACTGTTCCACTAAGTTAGCATGACTTGATGTGAACTACTTATTGTTATTTGACTTTTGTGATTTGTCCTACATTAGAAAGGATGTGGAGATAGCAGGAGCTGGTGGAAACCAGCCCAAAGCACTTGAGATCACAGTACTGCCACTGCCTGCACATTAATAAGTATGAGGCAGGACTGTTACAGAATTAATATTTACCTGAGTTTCTGAAACAAACATTTTAGGCAAACCTGAGTGTTAGCCTGTAGAGCCAGAGAGTGCCCAAATAGTTGTATAATGAGAATGATTTAGAACAATTTCTGAAAAACAAAATGTGAAGAAATGTCCTGGAGGTTCCTGTGGGTTGCACACTATTCTACATAGTACACCAGGCTTTGGCCAAAAAATCCCAAATGATAAATTTTTAAAGGATTTTTTTCTTGCTCCCTGTTTCTGTTTTCCTTGTCGGAGAAGTAACCCAACAGCTAAGCACTGATGTTTCCACTTCTTCTGCCAAGAAATGCCCCTGATGAGAGGCATAGAAACAAAAGATAGCTTTGAAGATTGAAAAAATAGGTGAATTCCCTTTAGATAGTTAATGAAGGCTATGGTTGACTGCTACTTCATTTTCTGGCCTAACTCATTCTCCTCAAGAAAGACAATGTGTTTGCTATGCTCCCTCTAGCTACTACTTCCAAGAAAGTGAAAATAAAAAAGGGAACAGCATCCTCAAAGGGAGGACTATTGCATATTTTTGGCACTAATCTGCTTCCAGATTGCATCTATTTTTCAAGCATTTTCAAGGTCCAAGAGTAGGGGGACTCAGAGATTCCACATTAGTTCAAAGAGTTAAAGCATTCAGCAAGCTAAACTCCTCGCTTTGGTATGTCTATCAAAGTCTTTGAGCCTTTAATGTAATTGAAAACAATTGTCCCAGTGAGGTCTAACACTCTGACCAGTTGCAGTTAAATGCTTGAACTGCCTGAGAAAACTAGAGGGGTTATAAGAATTCAAGGGTAAACTACATTACACTGTTCTGGTGATAATGATGTTCCAGAATTTATATTTATTAATATTGCCTTCTTTTGGTCAGACTCCCACAGGAAATCCTAAGGAGTACACGTCTCTGGCATGTTTTATCTTAGATAGTCCCATCCTTATGGTATTGCATGCTGATAGCAGGACAGAAAAGTACCTTTGGAAATCTCTGGTCTTTATAGAAGCTGCGGATGACAACAAACAGGACCTTCAACACTCTGGGAAGACAATCCATCTACTTTCCTTAGTTATCATTAAAATGTCTTTCAGACATAGGTCATAACTGGAAACCTATAAAGGATGTCTGTGTGTTAGGCACTTCCCACAAAGCCTGGTCCCTTGTGATTAAAATTTATCACATTGTTCTTCTGGTTACAAATACTGCTGATATGTGTCATTACTGCAGAGCACTGCTCATAACATTTTGACTTTACTCCAAACATTTTTTTTTAATTCTGAGTTTCCCATAAAGAACCCAGTCTCAAAGTTTTTTAAGACATGCATTACTTTGAAGTTTTTAAGCCTATTTTAAAGGTTGTTAACTATTTTATTTTCTTGTTAAACATTCACTTACACTGACAAATAGCTTGATGGGAAGTGTCACATTCTCCCCACTGGACCCTGGGATGTAGCAAAGAGCAATTATGGTGCATAAAATCATACAGCCTCATCAGTTTATAGGGCAGTTTATAAATACACCATCTTCTTAAAAGCACTGTCTTGACTGATACCAGTATCATTAATGCTGTAATCTCAGTGGTGTTCTTTTTGAAAAACATGCTAGTCTTGCTTTTTTAAAAATTTAAACAAATTTTCAAACAGCATAACTATTGTATCCTCCTTGCTAGAGTGAGCTTATTTGCTGTGAGCAATTCTGGATCTCTAGCCGTGGGCACTGAAGTCCATTTTTTGCCAGTCTTTCTACAAAGAAAAGATTTACAACATCACACCATATGTCGCTTTTCTGTGTATGTGTCCAAACATGTATGTACCTTTGCTCAATCCACTGCCCTTAGCTGTTGAACCCACTGATCAATTTTAACAAAAATTGACCTGGTGGCAACAGCTTCACAAATGAAAAAAAAAAATAATCCTTCAAGTTTGACAGAAATAGTAATCTAGGTAAAGAAATTGTATTATGCTGCTCCTGAGGAGACTGCTGGTGCCTGACTTTGTGTCTTATGGGACATTGAAGAACTCACTTCATAACACAAATCTTCTTTCCCTTGGCTGCTGCTGGACCTTCTGCACAGCTGGAGCATGGAAAGAAGAAACACAAGTGTTCAGTTTGCCTGGTTTGTCCTGCTGGACACAGAGTGCATTTCAGTGTTGTTTACCGTATCAGTACCAATTTACTTAACCACACAAGTCGGTCAAAGATTGATACACCCATGCTGTGGCATTAAACCAGGCTAGGCCTGGATGCTGTTGGCATCCAAACTACGTTTCTGCATTGTGCAAAGTACATCTCTTCACTAATCCCTGTCCTGAGCTCAGAACTGAGGCATAAAATACTTGAGCATACATTCAGGGTTATGCATCTGGATCAGCTGGCTTTAGGGACTCTGTGCCAGTGTGTCTCAGGTAGGGATATGGACAACTGACGCCTTGCTTCCTGGGACCTTGTCCCACAAGCCACTCTGT
Source organism: Megaceryle maxima (assembly GCA_024605025.1). Lineage (NCBI taxonomy): Eukaryota > Metazoa > Chordata > Aves > Coraciiformes > Cerylidae > Megaceryle > Megaceryle maxima. The sequence goes on along the minus strand of JANHGN010021254.1, from coordinate 4,019 downwards.
AAGGAGTAGCTGAGTCTGGCAATGAACAGACACAGGACAAAATAAGGACTGACGCTGTAAAGTATCAGTTTGCAAACATGAAGAAAGGAATGTTACATACGTGAAAATCTGATGTAGAAACCAAGTTAAAAAGTCCATATTTTGCATTCAGCACTTGTCATCTTATTCTGAGAAGCACTACAGTCAATTTATTTCTTAGAAAGCTAACTTCTTTACTTGTCACTCACCTTCTCATATCTGCTACCTGCTGTCTCATCCATCTTTTCTACTTCTCCTTGCTTTTCTTCCTTTGACCAAAAAAAAATCAGTTCCCACCAGAAAGATATGTTGTCTTGTGCAAGCTAAGGATTACCGCCTGGAAAAAAATTATAAAAAAGCTCAAAATGACAGACATCTCTTCCCCATCTGTCTGATTATACCCATTAAATAATATACTGAGAAATATATGAAAAATTAAAAACAAATTATAAAAGTTAAAAGCTAAATATAAGCTGTACTTTCAGATATCTGAGCAGAGAGAGAGAACTGTCTCCTCTTGAATCTTTGAATTTTGCAGCATCTTAAAATAAAAAAAAAATTAAAAAAAAAAATACCCTTCACCTATGCTCAGGAGATGGAGATATTCCCTATCCTTGTTCCCAGGTGGAACTGCAGCAGTCTCTTTAAAACTAGCAGCTGAAAAAAGGTAGCTTTGCTGCTGTGTGAACAGGCTGAAGCCTGATCCAAAGAACGCTGAAGTCCCTCTGGCAGGACTGCCAATGCCTGCAGTAGGCTTTGCACCAGGCTCTACAAGATACTCAAAAGCCCTCAAAAGGAAATTATTCTCTCCTGTCATGCCCTCCTGGCAGCAGTTTCCACAAAGACCAGAGCTTGCTGCCTCTTTTGACAGAAGCCCTGGAAACAGCATGTATTGTATTAGAAAGCCAGATGACAGAAGGCGCTGCATTTTGCCTCTTGATACATTTCCAGTAGAAATGTGTTGGTTTTCTTCCCCTAAGTGTTTTTGGATCAATTTCATGTAGAATTGGGGGCCTTTACAGGGACAAGCAGTCCCTCTCCCTCTACACCAAAGGTACTCCACCACAATGGCCATGCTGAGCTCTGTTGAAAAACACCATGGATGGTGCCTTGGGGACAAAGGCCGTGTGACAGCAGGGCCAGCAGGTCCAAATTTCAATTCAACCCAGAAATTCTAGGGAGTCCCAGTGACTCAGACTGGAATAGGACTGCCTCAGAGAGAGAGGAAAATAAGGTGGATGTAAAGAAGAGAGGGAAACCCAGGTCCAGGCTGGGTTGCATGGGGGCCCCCCAGCACATGAATACAAGAATTCCACTGGCCTTGTGATGTTTTGAAAAGTAAACTATGGAAGAAAGACCAGGAACTTCAAAGAAATTCCTGATTTGGAAATTGTCTGATGTAAAAGGTGTTAGCATAGAGGAGGGTAGAGAAATAGCCTGTTCTCAAAGGCACTCTACAAGAGGTCAAATGTTGGTCTGGCTCATAAGGCCATTTTTTCCAGTTGTACAGTATATTGTGTAAACTAAATATAATGTAAAGATGCAAAAGCTTCCAGAAATGTCATCTTACAGACATTTGCTTGGATGCAATCCATGATTATGTGAAAACATTTACTTTGAGATCTAAAAGCCATGGGTTACGTGGGTGTTCTGTACATTTTGCATTGGAACTGACACTATAGAGCCAGAAAAGACTGAGAGTTTTAATTTGAAATTACTTGTGTTGGTATACTGGCCTGTGCTGTACCCAAATGTAAATGCAGGTATGTATATGTGACAGAAGGAGAGGATAGTTCATGACCTATTGGAAAGAACTGCCAGAAACCTTTACATGCGCCTGGGACCTCAGTCAAATCTCTGCTGCTGATCTCACACTTGCAACTGAATGGTTTAGTAGAAGATCTCAAGTCCAAGATAAGGGCAGATTTTTTCCAAAAAGGATGATACTTCTCATCTGACTTTTGAGCTGAGTTTACCAATAAATTTACACATGACAGGGTACACCTGACTTCTGGTTCTGGTAAGGGTGTGTCCTTCAAGGGACAGGGGCTAGGAAATGCCTTTTTAGAGACTACAAAAGAACAGCAGAGTTATTCTTTTCAATCATTACCTTGCAACTCCTGCAACAAGCATCAAAACAATCTGCAGTCCAGACTTCGTCGTTTCTCAGTCTTAAGCATATAGTTGTGATAGGCTGGACCAAGCAGCAGGTTCCAGGGAGTGATGTAGGTATGTATCAGGACTGCATGACTCATCTGGCTCTACTCTTGAGACTGTTGAATTTCTCACTTATAAAAGCATCTCAATATCCCCTTACTGTTTATAATTTGCTTTGTATTTAAGAAAAGAAAAAAGTTAAGCAGCTACCTTCCCTTTGCAGTCAGTACAGAAATGCCCTAGAGCTGACTGTACTAGTTCCAGAACTGCAGGATGTACAGACACATCTTTTAAAGCTCAGCTAAATAGATGTTACCATCGTGGTTAAACATACTCTCTGGGGACTTCATCCAGTGTGATTATACAGAATTGTACTGCTTTATGTTCTCTTGTAGACAGATCTCTATCTGCAGCACCTGGTGCAAAGGTGCCCTGAAAAGTATTCAGTAGACTTCAGCGATGGCCAAAACAATGTCATTGGTTTTTCCAGTGGTTTTGGACCTCAAATATTCTTAACATAATCATACCCGCAGATCATCTTTCAAATCCTGAGAAGCCTGCTCCAATAAGTGAAAATAAAATGAGTTTGATGCTACTTTGCATCTCTCTGTCATCTTGTAAGAATACCAGAGGTACTGCAGAAAGAGAGGTTATCTTCTAGCAAAATGTATTTCATCGTTATGCCCTCAGCCTGGAAACAGGCTGGATTTCTATGAAGTCACTCTACCCAGCTGTGGTATGGGAGAAGTAAGAGTTTAGGGTTTTGGCAGAATTTTTAAAGACTTCAGCTATAAACAGAATTCCCAGAACACAAATTTTAGAAGTACAATGAGCATATTAGTAACTTGAAAATTGAAAACAATGAAAGATATGGGAGGATTGAATTAATTAATGACCATAAAATATCCAGAAATATCATTTGGATGAGGTTTTGTAAGCCTTACTGCTGGTGTCAGAGCAGCTGCATGTGGGATAATCTGCTACACAGACTGAATCCAAGGACTGTGTCCTGGCCCTCTGCTATCTGCATGCACGGGGCCATGAGTTTTAGCAGGATTCAGACCCTTCCAGGCATCTGGACTCAAAGCAGACTCAAAAACTGCAGTCTCAATATCCTGATAATTAAAACATGAAAAAGGTCACATTTAATCTATTTATAGCAATAATCATGTAAAAATATCAGGAATAAGTTTTGGCTCTCTTCCCCTCAGAAGACTCTTGGTATTTGTGTTAGTAGATTGGGATTCACACAAAGAGCGTATTTCAACTTAAGAAAGTCAGTCACATGGCTTGGCCAGTGTATACTTTGTTTCTGAGTATTGTTTATGCCAAAACAAGAATTGGACAGTTAGGAACTGAAACTTAAGTATTTTATTCCTTTCAACATAAGAAAACATACATTCCACAACAAAACCTGAGCAGCCTAAGGAATATAAAATTAATAGGCCAATATCTTTCCCGGTGTCACAGCTAGAATTTATGTTAAAGGGTATGAATTTAGCCAAATTAGACAATTTAGCCATTGTCTTTTCTCAAGACAATGAAATAAATGAAATAGCATGTAACATCATAGAGAACTTTACTGCATAAAAACTGATCACCTCTTCAAATGCTGATTTTCAAGAATTCCTATTCACAGAATCACAGAATTTCTGAGTCTGGAATAGACCTCCAAGATCAAGTCCAGCCTATCACCCAACACCATGACGTCAGCTAGACCATGGCACTAAGCGCCACATCCAGTCTTTCCTTAAACACCTCCAGGGTTGGTGACTCCACCACCTCCCTGGGCAGTCCATTCCAGTGTCTGATCACCCTTTCTGTGAGGAAGTGCTTCCTAAGAT